>CAAKHC010018867.1:0-17919 GCA_901007825.1 Macroramphosus scolopax
TTGCTGCTGCTCTTGTTAGACAGCATCTCATCCATTCAAATGCACACCTCATCTTCATAATGCTCCGACTTTCCTTCTTCAAAAGTGTGTGCCTGTATCACTCGAGTAATACCCATAATGTTAAAGACACCTGGGACCCGTAGTGATACAGCGGGACATCACCTTTACACAACTGGCCGTATAGATATGAATCCAGGTCCTCATGCTCATGTTTGTGTTTAGCTCAGAGCTCTGTTGTGGTTTTAGTTTTAACTGCAATACCCATTTGAGTGTGGATTGATACTGATAAAGAGATAGTGCTCATATCTTTGGAAGAAGCTACCAAAGCAGACTGTGTGGGTGGTTAGTATGGGTTAAAAAAAATAAAGGTTTATACAGACAGAAATAAAAATGTTCTGTCCTCACCAATGATGCTGCTCTCATGAGGGCCAATTAATAACAAAACTAGATGCAGTGTTGTAATAACAACGTACATGCTGGAGTCAAACGTTCGCTTCAGAGAAGCCTTGTGGGGACATACGTTTACGTATTACACACAGCGGTGCGAAGTTCATACAGCTTGTCAATACGCAGAGTTTTCAGGATGGTGAAAGAAAACTAGCTCTACATTCATGCACAACAAACAGATGGATATTTCAAACCCAGCTGTGCAGCCCTGACTCATCCAGACTGGGTGCTGGTGATCCACCAAGTCCCTCCTCTGAAACTCATTCAGGTTTGGCAGCAGTTGTTAGTCCAGCTATAAAAACTTAATGTGCCTCCACTTCCTTGTCAGACTAATGAGTAAAAGCTTCAGCTGTCAAACGCTGTGAATCAAACTTTATTAACTCTTTAGCGTGTTTGAGTGGTTTGATCTTCCTTGTGTAGTTTTGCCCTGCAAACCAGCTCCTCCACTGCAGCTTCTCTGACACCAGCCGTCTCACAATCAAAGTGTTTGTGCACAAAATCTGAGCAGCTTTTCCATTGAGTGACTCGCAATCAGCAGGTCTTCCAGTCTGCATGAGCAGCATGTGTTTGTAATGTGTGTGCACAGGATGAAAATGACACCCAGCTGCAGCAGATTCATTCATTCAGGTGTCATCTTGTCCAGGAAAAACTGTATTAGGTTTCTGGGTATTGTCAGAGCAGGTGCAATGAATTACCGAAGCCATATTCCTTTACTCTGTTTTGGGCCTGAAGGCAGGATCTTGACTTTTCCAAACTGTAACATGACACCAAAAGAGTATTACTTTCCTTGATGGTGGACTTTTTTTGAACAGGGGGAAACGGCAGACGATGTCTGTGGGTCAGGAAGCAGTGAGAGGTGTCGGTGGCAGGACCGTCGTCATCAACTGCTCATGCTTAAAGAATTCGCAGAAGTTCATCAGCTGATTGACGACTGAGATGTCTTACTTTGCGATTGCATTTTAAAGAAAAGGGAAGTAGAATTACCGCAGTGCCGTGTACTGGTTAGGGTGGGAGACCGACGTCAGTCATGGGATAGAGAATTTGTGGTCGCACACTAAATTTCTCAGAAGTGTTTTTCACACCAACTTATCTGCTGAACCCTCCATACGTTTTTGAAATACGATGGAGCAGCAACCATAATGTTCATGTTTGTGTAGTAATTTTAATGTTATGGTTTTATTTCATCTCCTGAAGCTGCACTAATCAATATCGTATCTTCACAATGGATCAAAGCTCTGCATGAGAGTTAGTGCAGTTCCCTTCAGCTCTTCAGAACTTATCGGTCGCTTTGAATTTTGATTTTCTGGCTCGCAAACTCGCTCTTAATCGACCTCATGTCAAACCGCAGCAGACGGCTGTTCTCAGAAAACAGACAAAGTTAGAGGCTAGTAAGTGAATTATAGAGTGGGACATGTAACTGCTAGCGGGGGCACATGGTAGGTTAGCCTGTTCTCATCTCAGGTCATCGAATAGCCCTTCGGCATCTTATACCAACACACCTTCATGCAGTTATGGGACGCTCAGAGCAACTCTTCTGACAACCACACGGTCTATCCCTGACCATGTGTTTTTTCTGCCTAATCATACCTAGAACGTCATATTGATACATTATATAATTTATAAAGAGGATTTTTTTTTAATGTGTCGTAAAGTGTTTATGGTCACTTTCACTGTTTACTGTCTCCCACCGTATGTGGAGTTTCCTGTTATATATATTGACGTCAGACGCAGTGTGTCTTTCATGTAGCTATGCAATCTGGTACAAAGGCTGTTTAGGCTCTGCTGATGGACGTTGTAAGAGTACCATTGTTACAGGGTCACTTGAGGTCCCGCCGAGTTGAAAATGTTTCAGCCGTCCTCGAGGTCATACAAGGTTTCTGTCCACTTAGAGCAGATAGAAAAGTCAGATCTCTTCAGTCAATAAAACATCATTATACTCGCCTACTTCCAGTTATTCCCGAAGTAAATTAAGTTACATGGTGCCTGATGATAATGTATTAGACTTTTCATGTATTAATAGGACTGTTCTTTTATTATCAGGGTCACTTTTGAACTTGACAGCAAAAGATTGACAGTCATTCTGGCAGCTGTTCCATCCAAATGTCAAATTCTCATACAGAGGTTTGACATAGCTCAGCAGTGGCAGCCGACTCGTGAATTTAAACGACTATCTAATACTGCTGTTAATGCTGATGATAGTAATAATTGGAGTCTTAAAAGGATTGTAAAGAAAAGTAAACGAGGTACAACATGAAGTGTCATAATATTTGTGAACAAAGACTAAGTTGACGTTCCTGAACATGAAAGAAATTGTGCACCAGCTTTGATTAACACAGACAGCATGAACAAAGCAGACAGAGAAATGCAGCGGACGGCCGCGGCTGTGTTAGACGCTTGTCTAGACGGCGAGCAAGATCCTTCCCGTCATTGTTGGCTGGCATTGAAATGCTTCAAAACAGGATGTAACTTTTTAGGGAAAACACACGGCTATTAACATTAGAAAGTCAATCACACATGGTGTGATAATACAGGGATGTTTATTTTCCATGATAACTTTATTCGTCAGATCAGGTATCATTCTAAGCAGGTACATAAGGTGCAAATGATGAGTCATGATGACTGATAGAACGTATTATACTGGTTTAACAGAAGTAAGACGAGATGTAGTAACTTCAGCTCTTTAGTTTGTAGGTCTATATTTTACCTTCCAATTTGTGCTTCAGTTTATCTACATCTGCTATTTGGGTCATTGCAGATTTATGTTTCTGAATCCATTGCTCTTAACGGAAAAAGGTCATCAGTTACTCAAATCAGCAATTTCCTAGTCTCAAAGATCTGAGCCTGAGGGGACCAAAATCACAGCAGTTCATTTAATGGTCTCTTCTGCCATCTTGTGGATCGAGCGCTCAGATTTAAAATTGTTTTGTTTTGTTTTTTAACCATGAAGCGAATGTTAGAAATTGAAGATTTATTACGTTTGTTCTTTAACTTGATCTTGTTGTTTAGATTTTTTATGAGGGTGCACAAGTGTCTGCATCCGTAAAAGATTCACATTAACAACAATGTCATTGCAAAGTAGGTTGAAGGTTAAGATAGATGCCTTTAGAGGTTCTCTCTCGCAGTCATGTGGCATGTTTCCCCTAAAAAGCAGTTCAATTAAACCGTCTTTTTTACTTTTTTGATGAAAAAAAGGAGCTTGCATACATTGTCATCGTTGTCCAATTATTTATCACATTAAGGTAATAAAAACCTAGTTTTGGGGCCCACTGGGAATTTATGTCCCACACCCAACAATATACTAGGATTGCCCCTGTTTCCCCCTAATGATGAAAGTATCACTTGATAAACTGTTATAGCCTACTGTTGGTCCATCACATAAAATGTAAGATATTTTTTTAAAATGAATCCAAACTCACCAAAAACATTTCCCAATTTATAAGATCTGTTTTCTAAAAGGGCATACATTGAATAACTGTAATAAATGATTTTGTAATACATAACTGTCTAAAAATAACCATTTCTAACGTTCAAACATGAAATCGATAGTTTTTCTATTCTCGTCCTTTTCGACACTCCTCGGCTCCCTTTGTCACTCACGTGGTCTGACGTCATATTGTTAGCGTTTGTTAGCTGCAGGCTGGGTAGTGTCCTCATTTGCAACTTATATACGTGTAAAAAAAACAACAAGCATGGAAATTGGAACCGAGATCAGCAAGAAAATAAGAGTGAGTACTAATATACGCTGTGTTCCATAGATTTTCCGCCGAATTAACCAGGTTATTGTTTCAGTAATTCATACGTGCTTGCTGTTAGCATACTAGCTCAAATTGTCTTCGGCCGATCAGTGGCTGCAACGCTTTTATATACAGGCCGACCAAGGGTTAGCTAGCTAAACAACTTGGTTAGGTAGCTAGCAGACGGACTCACAGAAATGTTGTTAGTATTTATTTGTTTTTATGAAACGTAACATATGGTTGTAGCGTAGTGCTTCTTTATCTGGTTGTAGGTAACAAATAGGAAATGAATTAACGTAATGTAAGCCAGCATGCCGTCTTATTCATTTCGATGTAGCCCAACGTTTTTCTGTGCTCCTGGTCTTTTTACAGGCTGCTATCAAGGGGAAGCTTCAAGAACTCGGTGCATATATTGGTAAGTATATACGTTGGGAAAGTTAATGCTGCTGCATGCTACTTCAATCAAAAAACATATTGTGTTTTGACTATTATTGTAGATGAGGAGCTTCCTGACTACATCATGGTCATGGTAGCGAACAAGAAAACCTCTCAGCAGATGGCTGACGATCTCTCCCTTTTCCTTGGGAACAACACAATGAAGTTCACAACCTGGTATGAGAAAACTCCAATTGGCTTTCCTATCAAACTGTCCTCTGTGAACTTGTAACACTCACAAGAACCACGCCATGTCTGTCCTCAACACCTTCCATACAGTTATTCTCAAGCTGTTCACATCAACATTGGTTTGTTTCATTTCAGGCTGCATGGTGTCCTGGAGAAGTTAAGATCTGTTGCAGTCGGTAAGACTTTTTTGCAGTGTTGTTTTATTGCTAAAAAAAAAAGTAATGTCTCCCTGAGTGTGCACCCTACTAGTTTATTTAGCCTTTCCCTCCTCCCTGTGTCACATGTAACTCATCACAACATGTGGTTAAGTCTCAGGTAGTGGCAGGGAGGGGAGACAACCTTGAGGGTGATCTGGACGCTCTGTATTGAAAAACATATAGTTATACAAGAACAAAGTTCACATACAAGAACACAAGCACAAACATATGTTTTATGCAGTAAAATTTGACATCTTCAATGTGAATTAATACAGGATTACCTTGTTGAGCAGAAGATTACAATGTCAATTAACACGGTCTTTACAATATTACCTCCACAAGAGCCGGCAGCTCTCAGACATGACCCGCAGTCTGACAGCAGCACCATGCCCATAAAGACCCGGTTGTCTGAAGGTGAAGACGGCAGAGCAGAAGAGTCCAAGGCGTTGACAGTGTCCAGCTCCCGCTCTGACAGGACTGAAGCACGCGTGTCCAGTTCTGCCCTCGAAAGCAGGTGCCTAATGCAATTTATTTTCCTTCCTTCATATGCTGATATCCATTATACCTTTAACCATTATGTTATGTAGAATCAGAATCAGAATCAGAAAGCCTTTATTCTTCTCAACACGGAGAAATTTACATTTTTACAGTAGCAAAGGTATAGTGTACGCATTAAAAGAGCATTACCAAAATTACACAAGTAATAAGTTAAAAATGAATAAGTAAGCACGCTATGTTTGGAAGATTGGATCAGGAACACAATGTTATTGCACATAAGTTATGGAATGTAAGTTATTGCACATTTACAGCACAACACAGTGTTGAAGTGATGACAGTGAAGGCATATAGGTTATTGCACATAAGATATGGTACAGAAGTTATTGCACATTTTACGAACACATTCCACGAGCACCATTGACCAAACACTAACATACTTCTGTCTCCAATCAGGAGGGATTCCATTGAGAAGAGTTCCTCTCGGCTTACATCCACTGTTAAGCCCCTAATGGAACCGCTCCCCTCAGAGGCTGTTATCGATATCAAACCGGAGATGGATGATGACCTCATCGCTGATGATCCTGTAGAAATCGGTAACAACTCTGGACGAGCACGTGGAGCAGTGAGCAGACCAACAGCTGAAATCTATAGGCCAGGCCAGGGCAAGTTTACATCATTACGCTCTGCGGACATGTTTCGACCCTCCGAGGGATCCTCTCACTCCAGACAACACGATAGCAGAAGCAGTAGAACCTCCAGAAGCGGGTCCAGTAAGGTATGTTAATTCTGTAAATGCATAGTTGATCCTTGTAGGACCACATAAAGTCCCTTTCAGACATGTTGCCAGGCTCCATATCAAAATAACATTAATATTTTATCCATGTTGTTCAGCAGGATGAATTTTCCCGGAAGCGAAAGGCACCAGTGGCAAGTTCAGTGGTGCGAGTGGACCGGGCAGCAGACGAGGACAGTGATGATGTTGAAGAGGAAGATACAAGTTATGGAGGAAGAGGCCTGTCAAGTAGGGTGTCCTTACCCTCCAAACCTGAACGCAAGTAAGTATAAGTACCTTGTGTGTATAAAGATATCTGTATCAGATGCCAACAAGACATTGTAATTTATAAGAAAGACGGTTAGCCAAGCTACCGTATAAGATCTTTGAGTGTTTAGCTGTTTATCTCATAAAGACCTTTTATTTGGACTCATAGCAGCACAAGATTTAACAAGAGTCTTTTAATTTGTTTCAGACCAACTCTCCCACCAGCCAAGCAAGCTAACAGGAATCTGATACTGAAGGCGATCTCTGAGGCACAGGACTCGATCACCAAAACCACAGCCTTCCCGACAAGTATGTTCCATTCATAGCATTTTATGCATGAATTAGCTTGTTTTAGCCTCTTTTATTTTTGAGATATTTCTATGGTCTTGACACCTGTGCGTATGTGCAACCGCAACTTCACTGATCTGCAACAGACCACTAGCACATGGCGGTGGTTTCGGCTCGACGATGTGCCCTTCTAGTTTTCAAAGTACTTCTGTGCCCCTGTCAAGCACTTTGCATTGTGTCTGAATGGTGCTATATAAATAAACCTGCCCTACTTTCCCCTGCACAGTACCACAGAGGCAGACTGTTCCTGTGGCGCCTCGCACTCGCTTGGCCAGCAATGAGGAGATGAGTGCAGCCATCCAGCTGGTCCAGGATCACCTCCATAGCCTGGCCCCCAGGGCGCAGGCCTACGCCTCTGCAGAGCTGCCTCCCTCCAGAGCTCTTGGTATGAACATGAATACAACATATATTCTGAGCCCTTTGCTGACTATAGAGACGTACATATAAGCACCCGTCTACCAGAAATAACAACGCAGCTGTGACACTATTATTACAAGTGATTTACCATTCAGAAAAGTTATTGATTGAATGTGTATTTCATATATCTCCAAACAGCCCCAGCCAGATCTTTAGCTTCACGCCTTCAGTTGGACTTACCAGAGCGCAGTGACGGACGAGAGGCGAATGATTACGGTGAGTGTTTGGTGGCAGTCACAAAAATGATATAAATATCGCACATGCTCCATGAATTGTTTTTCTGGTGCATGAAGGTACACCTATATAAAATTGTATGTTTTCCCAGTATCACAGACTCCAGGTGTGGAGGTCACTGAGAGCAGTGACACAAAGGCATTTGATACCCGCTCCTTCATAATGAGTCGACCACAGCTGGAAGAGTCTGAAACCAGAAGCCAGCAGCATGCTAAGCTTAAAGAGGACATCCAATCTGCTTTGTTACGCACCGTCCAGTCCAGGTACACAGATATTTACACTATAGATCTGCCCATCCATACATAAATAGAAGTATAGCCACTTTTTTGGCGTTTATCGGATTGTCAGAATTTCTGTTGATTTTCTTTTCACACTAGTAAAGAGAGGGACGACACTTCCAGCCCCAAGTTCATCGTCACATTAGACGGAGTACCGAGTCCGCTGGGGAACTTTGCAGAGTGTGAAATGGAGATGGATGACATAAGACCTCCCTCCAAGCTCACTGACGCGACAGTGCACATCAACAGGAAGGCTAAAGTTAGCATCTTGCAAAGGCTACAAGGAGGCCTCGCATCATCAGAAGGTGTTGGGTCTTGTCTGAAAATTTGCATAATGCTGCAATAAAAAGAATCTTCCACCTACTTTATTAGGCACACTTGAAACATTTCCCTCTATATTCCGTCCTCCTTTGACAGATGACATGATGGAAACTGAGATGGCAGATGATGACGATATCCCTATGAAGAAACAGAAGGTTCTGGGGCGCTGCAAGTTCTGGCCAGTTTGTAAGACTGGAGATGATTGTCCGTACCATCACCCAACAACACAGTGCAAGTGAGTATGAAGTATTTGAGGTTAACCTCAAAACTCATATTTAATTGATCCCTGTATTTTTATTTAAAAATATGTTTATTTTCCTTTCTGCAGGACATTTCCCAAGTGCAAGTTTGGTGATAAATGCCTTTTCGTCCATCCCAACTGTAAATACGACGCCAGGTGTACCAAGGCAGACTGTCACTTCACTCATGTCAGCCGCCGGAGCACAGCTGCTCCTCCACCCAGACCAGGTGCTTCTAGTCACACCATCTCTTTCTGATTCAACTCTTTATTGGGAAAATGTCCAGTGAGCTTTTGCATCCATTTCATAGCTGCACCGTCTTTCTGTGAGACACTGGCTTCACAACTTGAGAGTGGACTATACATTAAAAGGGGTGTTAGTTTGCTGAGTCCATTGCCCGTTGTTCATTTTTGGGATCATGTTCCTATTTACATGTTACAGAACAGTCCAACTAATGACTGAAGACACACACCCACATTCCTCCCAAACTCTGACCTGAACCCATGAAACACTTTACCTCAAGCAATTATTTTTACAGCTGAACATGCCAATGGGCTCTGGCGGATACAGATTTTACAACAGTCTTCCTCTGTACTGCTTGTCCCACAGATGTCTTTCCTTCCAACAGTAACTGGAGGAGGGCATGTGTGGCTGTGCATGTTGCATAATTCTGGAAGAACTAAAATAGGACTTCATAGTGCGACTACAGTGTACAGATGTCTAAACACACCTCAACAATGAGACTTAGAATAAATCAGGATTCGGCTACATTTTGTTAAACATTTGTTCAGGGTCTCTCTAACCTGTGTGTGTGTGTGTGTTCACAGCAGTGCGGCCAGTGCAAACCACCAGTGTGTGCCGCTTCTACCCAGACTGCACAAAGATGGATTGTGTGTTTTTTCATCCCAAGGTAAAAACAAGTGTCTCAGACCATTAATTACATGTTTTAGGTAAACAGAGAAATTCTCCAATTAAAATTGCAACTTTGATTCCACTCTTGCATCGAGGACAGTATAAACAAGCCCTGCAGTGAAGTTTGTTTGTCTCTTCGCAGCCTTGTCGCTTTGCGGCTCAGTGTAAACGTGCCGGATGTACTTTTTACCACCCAAACACATCTGTGCCTCCAAGACATGCCCTGAAATGGACAAAAACACAGAGCAGGTAAAAATGGACGGGGCTAATACAGAATAAAAGATCAGCCAGTGTGAATCTGAGTTGAAATGCAGCTTTGTTGTGTTTCTTTGCACCTACTAATGTTTTGTGTTGTTTTTGTCCTGCAGCTAAACGTCGCAGGAGTCCGACAGAAGTCTCCTCTGAAACTGCCGAAGATGTTCTGGTGTCTGTGGATTTTCACGTTTTAGTTCAAAGTTGTTTCATTTTCAACTGTGTGATCGTATTGTTTGAACACAGTCATGGGAAGTGTTCTGTAAGATGTCATGTTTTGTGGATGAGGTCAGAATATTAAAATACTCCACAATCAGCCAAACATATATCTTCTCTCATCCTTTGTCTCATGTTCTTTACAATCTATCTGATTTTATTAGCTGTAGCTGTTGATGAAGTAACAACCATGTCAATGTGCACAGTGCTTGGCTTTTTATTGGACCTTTTTTCTCTCTCTCATTATGTTAAAGTTCAGGAAATTGAGCCAAATAAGGAAATGTGCAGTTGTATTTGAATATAACCAATGAACATGGAATGTATTTTGAATCCCTGTTACCATTTCAAAATAAAGCAGTTCTTTCCTGCTGGTCAAATAAAATTTTGACAACTTCAAATTCTTCCCGTTTTATTTTAAAGAATGTGTGGTCATCGAAGTTTTAGAATTTATGAAACAAGAATAAAATGTCCCACACACCTGGTAATTGGATACAATCAATCTTATTATAAATTTGCATCTTGTATACCGTGATGTGTTTCATTCGTAAATGTAAGTCGATTGTAGCTATTCAGGCCAAAAGGGTTTCCAGTTATGATATAAAAAGAAAACACTACAGCAAACATTTTTACTCTATTTATTTGTTAAATAGTCTTCTTAGAGTTCATGATCTTCTGGGTGGTACAGCTCGCTCATCAGTCGGTAGATGTATGAAGGCGCATGTCCTCCGATGTTGGAGATGAACAGCGTGATGAGCTCGGGCGGGACGTAGTCAAACACCGGGCAGTGCACATTCACCTTGGAGAGAATCTCCCCTGAAACAAAAGTGGGTAATTTATATTCTTTACAAAATCCTTATTTAATGTTATGCAAAAATTCATTTTAAAGTCTTTATGTTACCTTCAGTGAAAGGGAGAACCTCATGTGGAGAAACAAACTTATGGAAGGTATCCTCTTCATTCGGAAACTAGGAGCACAAGACAGTTTCATTGTTAACTACTGTCAGCAGCCATGATAAGAATCGTTCTGCCTCGTGGGTCTTCTTACCTGAGGGGAGAGCTTGAACATCGGAGCGCAAATGATGAGAGGTGTTGAGTGGTGCTTTGCCGCGAGGGCGAGTGTGTGTGTCCCATTGACGGCCCTCAGCCCTCCATTCGCTAGAACGGTCTGTGTGCCGATGATGACCTGAAAAGAGATGGACAAGTTCAAACACACGGTCTGACAGGACGGCTCCAATATCTTCTGAGGCATTACAAACCTTATTAACACGAGATATGACTGCAAATATGGCGGCATCCGCGATCACGGTTGTTTCAATTCCAGCTTCTGAGAGGCTTGTTGCCATCTTATGCCCCTGGTGAAAATACGATGAGAATTAAAGTGAGAGCACAGGCAATTTTTCAAATTTCCTCAGATTTATTTTCCAGATGGGGCTACTCCAGTACCTGGCAGAAGGGGGCGCACTCAGCCACAATGACATGGAACTTGCGTTTGCGTGCAGCATCCTTTAGGAAGGCCTCCACAGTGCGAGAGCGGCCAATCGTCATGATGACCTCATTGGAGTGAATGTGCTCCAGGGCCTGCATGGCAATGTGGTCAGTTGTTCCCTCTGGAAGAGAAAAGAATCAGGTAGTTAAAATACAACGGCTGGGCTCGAGGCTAATGGTGGGGGGAAATCCTGGTTAAACTAATTCAACCTTTCACAATAAATCAACTATTCTAGAGCCTAATAAATGAATATCTAATCTACCTGCAGATGAAATTAATGAGCTGTGAGTAACAGAATGACTAACTTACCAAGCTCCGTCAGCAACTCATTGATGGCCTCAATGACGTTGGCTTTCAGAGGCGGAAACTGCAGCCTGAAGTTCTCCTCGCTGAGTCCTCCAGACGTCAGCAGCTTGTGGAGAGACTCCTGCTGGTCCGTCTCTTCACTGCTCCCTCGAGATCTGAAGCCGAAAGTGAGCAAACATTAAATTATGCAGAAACTGGAAATCTATTCTGTTTACATTTATCATAAGCGTAATACCAAATCTGCAACTTTCCCCCCCAGAAGGCTCACCTCGAGTACTCCTCTCTGATGATCTTCAGCACCCGTCTGATCATGTTACCAACAGTGGTCTCTGAGGGCTGGGCGGCAGCCATCCTCCTCCCCTCCTTACGGATAATTTCCATCAGATCACCTGAAACGCAATTAAGGTATTTGTAAATGCTAAAGCTGGTGAGGAACTAACAGTTTAAAGTCATGTTCTCTATCTTTAAATCATGTTTCAAAACTGCAAAGAGATGAACTACTATTAACTCTTTCCCATTCATACTTTACATGGAAATTGTAATAATGACATCATTATAATGTAATGTAAGGATGTAATTGCATTAACATTTGTAACAAAATTACCACAACGTCTATATCTAGTTCGCAGTAGGTCTAACAAGAAACACAGTCCCTTTAGAAACCTATTAAGACAAATTGGACAGCAGTTAGCTAGTTAGTTGAGCTGTAAACTGAAACATGGGAGCATGAAGAACCTGCGCTGCTCCACCGAGCCTGGGCAGTGATCCTGCGGAGCAGGTACGTCGTTTCTCGTGCCGTCTCCGCCGACGCCCGCAGGGGTCCCGTCCCGCTCCCTCCTCGCTTCAAGTCGGACAGAAAGGCCTCGACCCTCTCCGTCAGGTCTGTCTCTCTATCTGCGCCTGGCATTGTTGTTGTGAACACGACTAACAGCCACAGCAAAAACTAGTCAACTTCTCTACAGTGTGTTGACAGTGAAGGGAAGTGTTTAAGGAGTACTTCCGGGTAAGTATGACTGCGCGTCATCTGATTGGTGGAAGAGTCACAGACTGTCGGATTACTTTAAGGGGAGTTAGCAAGTAAACAACCTTTCTATTATTTCATAATTACAATATATCAGGAGTCACATCTCGATCAATAACGTACATACCCTGGTTAGTAAGTCTCAATGTATCATACAAAAAATGGTTTTAAAAATCTAGGTAAATAACCACAAGAACGATTGGAATCCCTTCGTTCATACTAAAGATTCGTTCCAAGGAATCGGATCGTTCGTGAACGTATCACCGCGAGTGACGACATCAAACGAAGAAGAAGCTCTGGGAATCTAAACGTCATATTTAACTTAACGGTTATACGACAATACTACACTTGAGCCAATCTTTTACGGTAAGATGATAACCGTTTAAGGATTATTATCACATTACATCAGCTGTTAATACCCACACAGTCGTTAATAGCGGCTCTGTCGAGAGAAATACTGTCATTCACTCACACACGTGTTGTTCAACGACTGTTTTCAGGTTACATCAGCTAACTAACATAACACAGATTAATATCTCCTGAAAATCAGAAACGGATTGTATTCACCACTTATCGTCATGTCAAGTCATACGTGGTGTACTTATATTTGTGGTTAAGGTAGAATGGAACGTAGTATTCAGGAATAACAAACATCCCTGATGTCATAACAGGTCATGAGATGAAACCAGCAGTAACAATGACGGCTTGTGCCGACAAGAGGAGCATCTTTGATTTGTGTCCGGATGATGAGGCTTTGACAGGACTGAGAGAAGTGAACCCGAACCAGGAAGAGAGTGTAAACACTAAACCAGCTTCTGACGGTATGTATGTGGGTATGTATGTGTTTCAGCTGTCCGTGATCAGGACAACAACCTTCATTTCTTAATGGTGTTGTATTCCTCTTTCAACAGAGTTGGAAGATAAAGGATCAGAGGATGTCAGAAATCAGGAGGGCAGCCTGGTTAGAGAGGTGTCAGACAAGATGGTCTGCTCAGCCTGCAGATGCTCCTTCATTAACCGGGAGGAACAGGTGAGTTCAGCCATTTGTCTTTTTAGGGCGCCAAAACGATTTTTGGATGTTAAGACTGTACAGAGGTGGTCGTTTGAGTAACCATGTTCTGTTTAAAATTTTCAGACGGAGCACTACAAGCTGGACTGGCATCGGTTTAACTTGAGGCAAAAGATGGAAGGAATCCCTCCAGCCACAGCTGAGGAGTTTGAGGAGAAGACCGGAGCTGGTGAGGGAAACCCACCAATCTAACATGGAGTTTGAAAGGTGTGTTGTGTGCTGTAAACAGCTAATTGCTTTATTGTGATCACTTTACAGGAGATATGTCAAGTATCTCGGGCTCAGAGTCCGAGTCTGAGGAGGATGAATCAGACACGGACGGTGGGGTAACAAACAGTAACACTGCTGGTACAGACAACGAGAGCTCAGGTGACACCAGTTTGATTACTGGACGTCTCTCCAGCAAGGTGGTTTTCCAGAACTCAGCAGGCGAATATCTGTCAGTGTACCGCTGCATTCTCCATGGAAAGGTGAGGATTAGGATGTACAATATAAAGAAGCTTATGTGATACTCCTATCTGAACTTACTGTTGAATGTTATCCCAGTCTGATGGGGAGGACGCTGTGGGATCCTCCCTAAACACCATAAGTAAGAAGACGTTGTGGATCGTCCTCATGACAGGTGGCGGCCACTTTGCTGGCGCTGTATTCCAGGGGTAAGAGACCTTCAATGTCTGATACACATCATGCCCAAGAATTCAAAATGCGTCAGCCAGTTGATTGTGCACAAGCATTCTCCCCTCATAGCGTATTTACATCACAGAAAAGAAGTCCTTCAGCACAAGACTTTCCATCGATACACTGTTCGTGCAAAGCGAGGCACAGCTCAGGGACTCAGGGATTCTCAGAACCGCAGTCACACGCCAAAGTCTGCTGGAGCAGCTCTGAGGCGACACAACGAGGCAGTGCTGGTCAAGGCAAGTTTACAATCCATTGGACTTTACATACATGTTTCCTTTTAGAGATGTTTTTTCTTACTACTGCATGTCATCCGCAACGTGAGTCAAGTTATGTGTCTTCTGTGTTCTTTTGCAGGACATCCAGGATCTGTTGCTAAGCTGGGCTGAACACCTGAAGGAGGCCTCTGCAATATTCGTACGAGCCCCGAGCTACAATAAAACCATCTTTTTCGGTGGTCGCGCAGCTCCACTGGAGAAAAAAGATCCCAGGGTCCGTACTCTTCCCTTTGCCACACGCAGAGCCACTTTTCGGGAACTGAAGCGGGCACATGAGGTGCTTTCCACCGTTCAAATTTATGGTAAGCTGCATTAATATTCTGGACATGATATGTTGTCCAGACAAGATCTAATACTTTGTACCTGATCCAGGGAAGGACACAGACATGTCGACAGTCTTCAGTGTATCGAAGAAGGTCTGGAAAAAAACTGTCAAACCTGCAACACAACTAAACAACGATGAAGAGAAGGGTGAGTTGAGGAGGTTAAGATGTACAACGTGAACTTACACGTCTCCACACAGTAAAATATGTTATCACAACACACTTCCTTTCTCTTATAGCAGCAGAAAATAACCCTGAGAGCTCGGATGAGGAAGACGGAGGTAATATCCAGCTGGATACGGTTGAGATGACATTAGGAACCCTGCACCTCAGGGAGTTTGAAATCCAACCCTCCAAAAATAAGCGGAGGAGGAGGAGAAGAAAGAAGGAGGAAAATAAGGAAAACGAGGGTGGGTCCCGTCCAATGTGTCATCCTATAAGTCGCTTCAGCTCAGTGTGTGCGTAATGGAAATCAAAGAAATGCTTGTTTATTCCACACATGTTCTGCGAAGCTTATGAGATTTCTTGTTCAGGTTCTGCCGAGTTTATTCGTGAAGAAGAAGAAGAAGAGGATCAAGATGAGGTAGTGCCAGAGGAAGAAGAAACTTCTCAAGAGGTGCAATCCAAGAAGAAACGTGGTAGGAAAGCACAGAGCAGGAAACGAGTGGAAGGTGAGTTAGCAGTCCTTAAAGATATTGTTCATTAGATTCATCTAGCTCCTAATCTTGTAATTTATTACATGTTTGAGGTTTGTGTTGACGACCCTAATTAGCATTCTGTCCCTTCAGAAGCTGTGGATGAGTCGTGGGATTATGGATTAAGGGATGCACTTTTCACAGCCTGCAAGGTTGGGGATGTAGATGGCTTATGCAGAGTCCTTCATCTATCCGAAAAGACTCAAGAGGAGTCTGAGAGCAACACACCCGTAGCCGAAAGTCCTTTAGCTCTTCTCAATAAGCCCGTAGACTTATCAGGGTTCACTTTGCTGCACGTTGCCTCAGCAGCTGCACAACAGGCAATAGTCAGGCTGCTCCTGGATGCAGGAGCAGACCCAGCCTTCAGGTATGTGTAGTACTGCAGTAGAATAAGATGCAACAGTCCTAGTGGATGCTGGTGGTCTAACATTACATCTGCAACATCCTCACAGGGATAACAAAGGGCAGACTCCTTATACTGTTGCCCCTGACAAAGACACGAGGAATGTTTTTCGGAAATACATGGGAGAGAATCCTGACAGATACGACTACATTAAGGCACAGGTAAGAGGCTAAGCATTTATCTTCTGACTATGGCTGAAAGATGAGCACAAAAAATCATAACGCCTTTCATTTTACAGAGGTCCCGATGTGACTGAATTTAGTGGGGATGGGTTTTTTTTGCATTTCATTTTCACTGAAAATGTAAAAATGATTTGAATTTTGCTGAGGTTTGAACTGAACTTCTCCGCTTGTGCAACTCCAGGTCCCTGGACCACTAACAGCAGAGATTGAATCCAAAATGGCAGAGAAGAAAAAGGCTCAAAGGGCGTCGAGGAGACAGCGAGAAAAATCCCAGAAGGAGGAGCAGAGGAAACAAGAGTTGGAGGAAGAGGAAAAGAAGAAGTTTGCTTCTCTCACTGATCGGGAAAAGGTGAGTTCATCTACATTTGATATTCAAGTAATTGTTTTTGTTTGAACATGTAAGAAACTGTTTGCTTTTTGTTTACAGAGAGCTTTGGCAGCAGAGAAGAGGTTAGCAGAGCAGGTAGCTGCGAAGGGAGCCAGCCTCTCTAACTCAAAGTAAGACCCTGGTCGTAATGTCATTTCGGGTTTACCATTAATCCACAATATAAAGTCTGGCTATTTGAAACTGAAATATGATGTGCTTATTGTCTGTGTTGTTGTATGTTTATTTCAGGAGGTGCTGGCTGTGTGGGGAGTCTCTGCTTGGGAAGATCCCATTTCAGTATCTAGATTATTCATTCTGCACTCCTCACTGTGTCAAAGCACATCGAAAAGCCAATCCTCCTGCAGGAAAGACCTAACAACCACATGGAAAATATTAATCAGATGGAAGCTACCTCTAATGTGACGCTGAAGATGACTGTGTGGTGCTAATGTTCTTGTCACTTTCCAACCACGAAAATGTTCCATATTGTTTGGATGACAAATAATCTTGACGATGACTCAAACACAGAGGTCACGGGATGCATTTATGTATTGTATCAAAAACAGTGGGAGGTAAAAAAGAACGCAAATGCAATAAAAACTTCTATATTCAGATTGTATATCAATGTCTTTTTGTCCACAGAACTTGTTTCACTTCAACCTTTATACAAACTCATTGGATGAGTGTTGGACTGTGATAAAATGATTAAAGACTTGTAACCTGACTTTGACTTTTACACAATGACTTCACTTGGACTTCAGCCTTATAAGTTGAAAGGCTTGATACTCTCCCGAAGCCCAAAATAACGTCATATTTGGTGAATAAACTCTCCCGAAAAAAGGGCAATTTTAAAACATAAAAAAATTAACACACCTTTTAGAAATAGTCATGATTTTTGTAAATCGAATACACTACTATAAGTTCATTATCTGTTGGCTTCGAAATAAAGTAAAAATACATTTGTGAAAAAAGCATTATGACTTGTTTTTGACTGGAACCTCAAAGTTTCAGACCTGTAGTTAGCTTGAGTAAAAGAAGCCGATTTTGTAGAAAGGAGTTTTCAATTTTGTCTTTGTATTTATGTTTTATTCACACTCCACTCCGGTTGGTGGCGCTAATGCACATTTATTTCCCTTTTGCTGACCCTCGATGGGAATTACGCCTCTTTGCAGGGAGCCGGATCTTATGGCCCTGTTCGTTTCAAAGATCCGTTCGAAAGATCAACTCATCGTTCTTTCGATTTTTTTTAATGCGGGCTGAAGTTAGTAGTTTTATCTGTGAAATAATCACTAAGATACGATGCTATGAAACCTCAGACACCCCATCAGTAGGGTTTCTTTCAGGAAGTATGGACT
>CAAKHC010018867.1:17939-46327 GCA_901007825.1 Macroramphosus scolopax
CAGGAAGTATGGACTAGCTTTAGCCGCGGTAAATCCCTGTGTTGTTTCCAGGTGTGGCCGTGCTTTAGAACTTAAGCGCCTTGAAACAATGAAACAATCAAAACAATTAACGCCGCGCCCTGGTTTCATGTCTAAGCAACAAATCCTGGATTTAGGGCAGGACGAAATACGTGTTGTGTCAGACTAATACAAGGGTTCCTCACTTCGTGCTGTGGAATGATTGATGATTTATGACACCATTAATGAGTGTGGATGCTGTAATATTGCAATCACTTTGCAACGCACTCCACATTCGACCTCACCCAGCTGTTGTTTCTGAAGCACTCTACTAAACTGTAAGTCGTTCTTCCAATCTGTATTATCTGTAGGTCGTTCAAAAGTCAATAGTCCTTCGGAATCCATACGTTGGCATCCCAAGAGGCAAAGTTACATGTTAGACTGCACCATTATTGATGTAAATCCATCCAATATTTTATTGAATAAAAGCCCAACACAAATTTACAAAATTTACCAGTCAACATAAAAATCATTGCTCATTGTTAAAAATGTACCCATGACAGATGCCTTGATTAATCCCACCACCCCTGTTGTCGTGAAACCCAAGCCATGTAAGTATTTCTAAAGAAAAAAAGCACGCTGGATGGATGGATGGATGAAAGTACTGGAATTGGGAAGTGCTATTGTGATCATTTGAAAAGAATATTTAATTTACCAGTGTGTAAATAAAAATGGTCAGACTGAGGGGGAATATCAGAAAATGTTTGAATAGCCTGCTGTACATTTTCCTTTTAAAACCATCTGCTGCACTCTGGCGAGAGCAGGGGTCTGCGAGTGTCATACAAATCAGGTGGTTAAATTACTCCTCGCCACAGCTATATACATGTGATGCTGCAAAAATTCCCTCCAAGGAACAGGGTTTTTGGTTTCTGGCTACTTTGATTGGTGACAAATTACTGTTCAGATGTTTCAAAAACAAAACTAGAACGTGCAAGAGCTCATAGAAATGACCTAATTTATAACTAATATAATTACTCTCCAACTGACAACCCAACCTCAAAAATATACCTGTAGAAGCAACTAAATAGCATTTACAATATGAAAACAAACTAAATACACAGTGAGACATAGCTACCAAAGATGTATGCAAATTAAGTGACTCAACAGAGAAGTTCATTGGTTGCCAGTTTTCTCAGAATAACAACAAACCACCATTTCAAGTAGCCTTCACTGGATAAAAGGGCATCAAGGATCTGATTTACTTGGCATGGCAAATAATGAGTACATCAACAGAAAGGGCGAAAGACATTCTCTCATGGCACATCCACTCAAACTGAGCTCAAAAACAAACTGCTCAACCGATTGAAGGAACACGTTCTTATTCAGTAAGCTGCAACATTTCAAACAGTGTAGACAGAAAGGTGGACTACTATGAGATGGACATATCACACCTCCGATGTCTCACAGTACATTCCTCCCTACATCGCTTTCATGTTTCAAATCACTAAACAAGCAGGTGAATCGTTTTTTCTTTTTTGAGGACATCCTTGTTACTCTCAGAGCTGTCGAAAATCTGAATTGAGCCCCTAAACCCCACTTGCTGTTGTATGCTGAAGCTAGTCCAAGGAGGGTTGATGTTGGGATGTGTTGGCTGACCGCGAGCTATACCCCAGGCAAGGAGCTACAGGACACTCTACTCGATCAGCTTCTTTGCCTTGAAGAAGCGCCGCAGGTAGAAGACCTGCCATGTAGCCAGACCGATGAGACAGCACATGGAGAATATGCTGAAGTACAGCACACGAGTGTTGGTGGACTCTGTTCAGGACAAGAAAAATGGGATTGTGTTAATTTTTTTTTAGACCTAGTTTTTACAATGAGCTAGCTGACAAAACAAAAGTTCCCCCCGAGAACATCATTTCGTCTCCCTTCATTTCAGTCTCACCATTGGTGTCCCGCATCTCCTCCTCTCTCTTCTTCATGTAAGCAAAGTCATTGACGATGGATTCGGACAGATCCTCCAGTCGTCTCAGTTCAACCTCCAAAGGCTTCAGTTTCTCCACCTTGGCAATCTGGAGGAACAAAACAGAAGCTAATAAACCACAGCAAAAGTGATGCTCCAAGAGCCATGGATGAAAACTAGTATACTAGTCATTGTAAACTTCGTCCAGCAGGGGTCACTCTAAGACTGTCTACACCTCACGTGCAGTGGGTTTAAATTTGTTGGCAGTTTAGTCCTTTTCATCTAGGCAGGCGACAAAGCTGATGAAACATTGGAAGCAAAAACGTTGTGCTGCCTGACATAATGAGTTTAGATCTTGTGGAAACACAAAATGGATCAGTCCCAGATTTGTGACATACATTCAACATCTAAAATGTACATGATTTGTCTGCAATTTCCTTATCGCTTACTCCACCTTTTCATACAGGAACACACCGATGGTGGTGGAAGTGCACATTGGGAGCAGCATCATGTGGAAAAGAGGAACTTAAGCTTGATATCTAATACCTCCCGACCCTGAAAAGGACTAGCTACTATGGTAACAATCTACTGATATTTTTGTTTGTGTCTGTACCAAGTAAGCTTCTTTATATTGTTCAGCAGAACCTGAAAGACATTTCTCCATTAGGAACTGGAAACAAATGAAAAGTTTTAACAAGCAGGGACCAGCCAGCTGAAAATCTTGAGCCAGTACTGAATAGTTCTTAAATTTGTCCACAGTGACAAACCAGTCTACGTAGATCAATACATGTGCAGCTTCAGCTTTGCCCACAGACAGGAATACCCACACGAAATCTCCCTTAACACCCACCTACACACTTTTAGTGTAAAAGAACGTCATGTTCGTGTACCATGTGTGGGAAGGAGGGTGATTCTCAGCCTTATCACTTCTGTTCTTATTATCAAGTGTTGCCTGAGGCAGCAGCAGTGCACAGACTGAAGCCACTCTCAGCGGATCAGCCCCGAATGTGATAAGTGAATGAAACTAAGTGGTGTAATGTAAGTAGTGATGGACAATGTGTTCCTTAATTAGGATAATACTTAATGAGATGGAGGCGGTTCTAGAAAATGTCTTTACTATGCCGCCAAATTGCAAAATGCTGTTAGAGATAAGCGCCTTCTGGTCTTTTTAGTAGAACCACCTGTCCACAGGGAAACACCTGAACAATATAAAACGGCTACATCAGCGCCGTCTTTCAGTTGGCAAACAACAAAACTGCATTACAGTTAGCATAAAGGGTAGGGCAGAGAGCCTTTCTGACAACTCCCTAATTTATAGTTACAAAGCCATCAGACAAAGTCAACAAAAAAAGTAGAGTAACCGCTATTTTGTCAAATCAGCTAGTTCAATGTTAAAATTAGTCATCACAGAGGAAGTTACAGGCGGGAGAAGGTTGTCACCTTTGCTGCCACACCTGGTCTGTGCTGGGCAGTTGGAGTCAGAGCTGGTCATTCTGGCAAGTGATCAACCTGTTCAGCCACTTGCTTTTTATTATCACTTATAGTGCGTTTTGTTGCCGCCCAAGGCAGATATTAGGCGGCCTCATTTGCATATTTGTCTTTCTGTTGTCGGACAAGAGAGCAAGTATGAAAGAGTGTTTCAATTGCAGTCCATGAACACTATATTTTAGCCAACATGACTCAGAAAATGCTGCACTGCTGATTGAACATAACTTTAGTCATGATGAAGATGAAGGAAAAAAAAGATAAATACATATTCATGACTACACTGCCCCTCTGTATTTGGCTTTTGGCAGATAAAAATTAGTCTTTATCGTGGATCCTTCAACACATACCAGAGCAACGTTGACGGGTTGTATCAATATTTTAGAAATACACAAATTTCAGCTCAAGAAAAACAATATTTTAGTGTAGATACAGAGAAAAAGATGTTATTTTCTATGATGGCATAGAATTATTTCATGCCATATAAGGCTTTGGAGCAGGAAATCTTTCTCCACACCTACTTTACATATCTTATGTTTATAGGTCTCATTTATCTCTTGAAACTGCACTCAATTCTAAGGTGTTTGATAAATGAGGGCATTTACCTGGTAGAACGTTGTACTTGTACATTTGATCCGAGCTGCAACTTTTCAGAACACAAGACTAACTCCTCGAAAGAGAATTTTAAGGGATATTCGGGTGTCCTTTAAAATCCACCAGGTTAACAATGCTGGCGACCATGTCTGCATTGCAGTATAGTGAATATATGTAATATCTGCATCATTCCCAAAATGAGGAACCCACTAGGACTCTAATTCTTACCTCTTCATAGTTTTTGGCCTCCACACCATGCTTCATGTCCAGATTGACCAACTGGTCAGGCACTCTTCCAGTTCCTGATGAACAGCAGCAAAGATTGAAGTTATGATGAGCATTGGAAAAAAATAAATAAATATCCCAACCAAGTTTCGTTTTTCATGATTGATTACAAATGTTGCTTTAAATAATGCAGACATTTAGGTATTTGTGAGGTAATATTTCGACGAAATGTAAATGCAAGTTACATTTCACAAAAGTTTAAAATGTCATTGCCCTAATTTCTTATTAAAGACCCTCACATGGAAGGATTAATATTTCATGTGTTTAAATGATTTATCTATATTATCTTGCTCAGAGAAAAGAGATCTCAAGCATGATATTACTGTGAGAGCAGCATGGTTTAGGGGTTTGCGCACTTACCCATGGGTGATTTGCTCTCGAAGCACACCTCAAACATGTCATAGTCCTCTGTGGTGAATGCAAACTTTCCTTTTGTTGCATCTTCCTTGGAGTAAAGAGTGTGGCTGGTAGAATCTGTGATCTGTTGAAAGATTTCATTTATCAATAAATGTATTGTCATTTTACCTGGAGCAAGTTAAAATATGTCAAACATTGTAGTATACCAGCCTTGGAAATAGGAGTATATATTATTTGCTTCTATTATACATCTTTGTAAATAGTCGGTCATATTAAACATTAATGCAGCCACTTGCAGCCTCAACTAAATGTATGGAAATGGATGCTAAACACTCATCAATAACCAATATACCTTTCAAACAACTACTTGCCAGCTGTTCTAACATGGAGAGTATTTGAGAAAATGTTACATTCAGAGTAACATTTTTGTTGAAGATACTTGATATGGAGGTAATTGGATTATAACAGTATAGGAAATACTGTTGTATGATATATATTCTCTCTGTCTAATGAATTATTTAGATTTAACGTCACATTCAGGTTGCAGTTGACGTGGGACGCTAGGTTGTAGCATGCTAACATCGCTAGCCTACAGCTGTCAGCTGAATGGACGGTAAGACTGACGTGTAACAGCAGTAAAGCCGAACAGGTGACAATGGTGGGATTATTTCACACAATATAGTTCCAATAATCACTTACATGACATACACATATTAATGTCAGAGTAAATGGATGGTGTGGGGATTAAAACCCCGTATTGTAAACGACAACGTTAGCATTGACGTTAGCTAGCTAACACTAATTAGCTTATAATAAAACTAGGAAGACTGGTTCTCGACCTGAGTAAGCTACAGTGCCAACATGTCAAGACAGACAGTCCAATAGTGTCTGGAACTATTTTCAACATAAAATGTGACTTTCACCAAATAAGTCGTTGAAATATAACGTTTAGGTGTAACGATGGCACACTTAAGCTATTTCGGCCTCAGTACCTTCCGGTTGCGCTAGCTAGCTGCGGGTCTGAGCTCACCTTCAAATTAGTTTTGGTGTTCGCCTGTTCGCTTATTTCATAATCCCCCGTGACGAGGACGTCTTTGTGGATCTCCTCCCTTAAACACTTTCTTGAGTTGACCGGTAAAAAGAAAGAAATTGAAAACGCCGATTCAATAAGAACCGGTAACAGCAGTAGCACAGCAAGACGAGCCATGGCTACCCTCAACCAACCAACCAACCAACCAGCCCCTGCCAGCTAACCAGCTTAACGCCGAGCTCCTGCTCACACAACCGGTCTGCTGCGCACTGCAGCGCCCCCGTTGGTCTGGAGAGTGATGCTAGGATCAGGGGTGGACAGTAATTGTGTAGAAAAACTTAGTTTTTCACGTAAGCCCTCATTTTAGTATCTGTTCTTGACTTGATTACTTAACAATGTGTGTACTTTTTACTTTTATTCAATTGCATTTGAAATAGAGAATATGTACTTTAAGTTTCAGTAGCCTATAAACTAAATGGAATTCACATACATCTAACTGTCTGTCAACACCATGCCAAAACCAGTTAAAGCATCAACCTTTCAAGGCAAAAGTCTCCTACCATGAGCCGAAAGTCCAGTAGGACAGTCACATCTGACATCCTTGAATGGAGATTGGGGTTACATTAAAATGTTCAACCAATTGTTATCAAATGTTCCACACTGAGCCACAGAGCTAATTCAATTCACTGAGGAAGATCATAAGATGCAAGTTCTGAAAATCTGTAAGTGGACCAATGAGCTTATAGAATTTTAGTAGTGGTCTCAACTGTGGGCAGGTAGTCATCCATTTCTAGTTGCATGCTTCAGGTAGTGTACGCTGTCCAGTACCTGCTGCAAAAACATTTCAACAGCTGTGACCTTTGAATGCCAAACCTGCAACACGGGCAACATGACCTAATAATTACCTATAACCGACACTAGAACAAAGGGAATAAAGACAAACAATAGATGGTAGGCTATATATAGTTCAGGGTTGCTAAAGTTTAAGGGCCAAGCAATAAAATACAATGGAGCAGCACACTGAGTTGATTAGGGTGAAAATGTTTGATGTATTTTGTGCTTCTGTGCAAAGTTGATGTGGTTCATGAACTGTCCACAGAGCAAGTCAGATCCAAGTCATTGCAGGGTCCCGGAAGCTCCGACACCTCCACAGCTGGAGCTTCTTAGTGGGTCAACACAGTCATGATCCTGCATCCAGTTTGCGGCAGATTGCAGGATGACTTGTGACAACTAGATTTGTAAACTACAGTTGATTCTTTTTCATGCTTTACAGAACAAGACAGGATTAATCAGATCATACAGGTTGGAAACTATTTTAAAATGTGCAGGTTCTTGTTACAAGTCAGGCATCCAGGTAAGTCCTGGTTTAAATACTAAATATGTCATCCAAGTTAGTCTTGTTAATAAAGAGTCTTGTTGAAGTGAACTTGTTTTAGACCTTATGATCACAGTAATATGCTTTATGTAATTGAGCAATAATTGATATCCCTCAATCATCAGCATCTCCCACAGCAATATATTAACACTGCAGCTACAAGATCAGAAATGGTATCTTGTCATTTATGTAGTGCTCCTCTTCCACTGCTTTTATCAATATTTTTGGATCGTAAATCTCGATTAAGAAACAGACACATCATGTTCAGTGTTCACTCGGGTATTTTAAAAAGCTATTATTTTTCTGTCAGCAGCTCAGGGATTACCCAATTACATATAATAGAGCTGTCCAGTTTCCAGGGAAACATCCTTGTTACTGATCCCATGAGACGAGATGGGTACACGCCACCGAGCGGGGAGTCTGGCGCTAAGTGAGCGGGAATTATTGAACAGAGCAATCCCTTCAGTATTGTAGCATAGTGCGTCAAGTAACCCAGAGAATAGCAAATCGCATACTCCTCATTTGTCCTAAGTGCTTGGCAAGAAATGAAATTCATTCAAGCTAACATTAATTTAATTGTAACTAATATGCACGTTTACATGGTTTCTGTTAGGTAGACAAATGAAACGTATTTTGAAATATAGTACAATCGTGGTTCTTGAAATTGCTCCTCTTTTCAACTGATTGCTCCACTTTCCACTCAATTCCCATTAATTTTGTTGCCATCATTGATGATCCTCAATCTCTAACTACATTTTCAGAATTATTGCAGATCAGATATTTTCTGAGGGGTTAAAAGGGCGATTCTGTGCTGCTGCAATAATCTCATCATTGATTAACTAACCTTTTATCACCCATTGGAACTGTTTCAGCAATACTTATGTCATTATAAAAAGTCTTAAGTTACAGAGCGGAAAACTACCTTAAATGAGTATTCATGATGACATGAGTGACTACATACTCTCTGACTAATTCCTGTCTTTTCTTGAGTCGTGCTAGTTAAATATGAATTGCAAACAGAGCATCCAGACATACGCTGATAAGAGACTGAAGGCTAGACTGAGTTCCAAGTAAGATTTGATTTGCTTTATACTACCAAAGATAAATGAACAGAATGTGTCATAGAAACTACGTCACTGCAATGTGCAACATCTACACAAACAACATTGTATGAGACAGTAATTAAGGAGAAAGGAAATGACACATTATAAATTACATGAAAAACTTAGTTGCAAAATTCTTTGTCATTTGGCGCGGTAAATATTTAAGTATAGACACACACATACAGAAGTGTTCAATGCTCTTTAAGCTTTCACATCCTTTCTGGAGAACAGAAAGGTATCAAAAGATGGGAACATGGAGCTAAACTGAGCTGTTGTCTGTGTGGCATGTAGGTGAACCTCGTTGTTCCATCATCACTGTGCTCACAATGACGCCCAGGCAGTGTTCTCTGTCTGTCTCCCTCCCTGACCATCCTCTACAAATACTCATCATCTGCTTTCCTCCTCTTCGCCTCGCTCTTACTTTCCTCTTTTCCTTCTATCAGACGTACGCTGCCTGGTTCCTCCCCTGGGTTGCAGCACCGACGCAGGTTGGCGTCATAGTGGTCTAATTTTACTGCTGTTGATGCTGATGTTAAAAGAAGCAATAGGCACCTGCTATTTCTGTTGCTACCCCATCTCCCTGGGGGTGGTGAAGAGGTATTAATAGACAGAGTTATTAGGCACTGCATGGTCGCACATTGACGCTTTATTGGGGAAAAGAAGGTTCTGCTAAAGTGCAAAGGAAAACAGACAGGCACTTAGAATTCAGCTGTTATGCAACAGCACAGTGCTGACAAAATCACAGGCTCTGTAAAGACACAGGTTCAGTCTATGCAGCTCAAATCTGTAATGCAGGCAAAATGTAAGGAAGTGGCACTATACTTCTGCGGTACTTTCTTGGTTTGTCTCGGTTTGGACATTGGACGTGCAGGCATGTATTCATACAGGAAGCAGCACAACAACTGGTCATACCTGTGTTGCATAAAAGGGTGTGTCAACACTGGAATGGCTGTGTGATGGTGATAATCTTCCCCATATCCTGTATCAAGCTATTAAGCAATGTGCCTTCCGATGATTCTCCATATGGTGAAATATTGATAAAAAGGTATGATGAGCGTATGAGTTGAAAGAGCAAGCGGGAGGGGCAGGGAAGGTCTGATGATGAAGTGTTGAACAAAGCCACCGTGTGTTGTAAAACTGTTTTAACGAAAATAACCAGGCCAATAGGATATCGTAATGGAGTTAGGCATCTGTTTGCTTGTTTAATTAATGAAGTGTCATCAATAAAGTCTATGTATATCTGACAGGACAAACTACCTAACTAAATACCGGTAAATTAAACAACCTCTGCGGAGGAAGAAATAATGAAAAAGGTAACGTTGAAGTACAAAAGTCATTGCTCTTAAAAGTTTGCATGCACTCTACTATAGACTGCCTTAAACAAACCGGAAGCAAATGAGGTCTTTGAAACAGCTACAGTGGAGAAATGTACCTGTCCTTGCAAATAATTACACAAAGGTAATTGCACATATTTGCACATCCTTACGTTTTACAGTGACGAAAGGCAATCTGATGTGACTGTGCATATATGAATGCCTGCAATATACTATACTTAAAGCAATATAGTTTTTTTCCCATGTCCATCATCTTTAACTGCCTTTGACCTTTTTTTATTAACGACGACATTTTTATTTGATGTTGACACACAATAGCCTATCAATCCTTTGGCCCAGCTGCTCTCCACTAGAGGAAGATTTAGAGTCTTTCGGTAGGACAGCAACAGCTGGAATGGGTTGAATTTAATGAATGCATCTCACCGGTTTCTGCAAGACCATATGCACCAACAACAGTTAAAACAAGGGAGGTTAAGGCGAGCTGCTGTCTGTGCCTTTAATAATGCTTTGAGAACGCAACATCAAATATACTTCCGTTTTCAACATGTTAGTGTGGGAGGTGGTAGTTTCGGAGCTTCGGGAGGACAGAGGAAATTAACCAACGTAGATCGACGTTAAACTGCTGCTTTCGGATCCTCCTTTCGTGCCTCTTGTATAACCAGACGAGTGCAGCGGTTGTATTGCAACGACAACAGAAACATATCGTATTAATTAATAGAGCAAAGCTTCCTTTCTCTTCTCTCTGACAATTGTCAAATCAATGTTTCTTTAGAGAAAATCCATACATGTTTAAATGTTTTGCGGAAATTGGGTCTACCCGTCTGCTTTCTGCAGGCAGCAGCAGCAACAGCGTCCTCATTGAGGTCTATATTTGGGCACGGAACTACTACGTCACCGCGCTGGGGTTGCAATTTTAAAAAAATGGAAAGAACGCACTGACGTCAGAGCCCTGACGTATAGTATAGTTAACCTTGGCAACAGATGGAACAATAAATAGAGCCAGTGAAGGTGCGGGAAAAATACTGATCCAGTTTTTAGGCTAATTTTAGAGATTTTTGTATACAGTAGATCTCATTTAATTATCTGTAGAATACCACTGTAACTGCTATTCTGTCACATCATATACTATCTGACATTATCTACAACAAAAATGAAATGTGTGTGTGCACATGAAACCATATCATCAGACAAAATAGATGAATTTAAATATCACTATATTTTATTTATATATCTTACAAACAACATTCATCTGTACTCTCTCTGTAAAAAAATAAATTGAACTTTCATAAATTAAAAACACTAATGTTTTCACAGAAAACTTTTACTAAGATAGACCACTCAAACCATGGTGAAGACAATGTACGTCAGTTTCACAAGCAGTTCAAAATTTATCTCACATTGCGTCAACCAGACAGGATCAAGAATAACTATTGCTGGAAACACAGATCAGCACTACGTCAACTTTTGTTATCTAGCACCATAAAATCATATATGAACTCATAAACAACTAGTCGTATTACTTGAAACATGCTTTAACTTGCTACATTGGTGTAATAGGCAAGTAGAAAAAGGCTAAACTCATAATAACTTGGTACAAGTGCATTCCATAGCCCAGTGATCTGCACATCTGTCTCATACATCATGAACATGTGCTTTAGGAAGAATTATTGTTTACTAAGAGTCTTTAAAGGGCTAGCAGGGTTGGTGAGCTGAGGGAGTCAGAGGACTGGTCGTTGCTGCTGCTTCCTCTCCTGTGAGCGACGCCACAGGTGGGGAAGGTGTCTGCCTCTGGGAAGGTAAACACAAATGAAGACGTGTAGGTGGTGCCTGCTGGGGTGCAGGTCACCACTGGGGTACACAATGCCTCAAAGTCATTGCTGTTGGCTGAGGTGTGAAGGGCCTCCCAGTCCTGAGTTGCGTAAAGGGAGCTGGACAGGTCGACCTCCGGCACTGACCTCGCTGTCTCCATCTCTGTCTTTGTGAGCAGATCCAGAGACTCTTCTAGGACGGAGGCATCTAGATCTGTCATTTTAACCATGCTGCTGGAGACAGTGGCGGTGGAGAGGACAGAGCTGGTGCTGCTGGAGAAGATGGAGTTGGAAGTTGAGGTGAAGGTTGGCTGACTGGAAGTGAGTGTGGACACAAGGTTGGTCTGTGGCTGGGACACCTCAGTGGAGAGGGAGGAGTGAGCAGGTGAAATGGAGACCATTGGGAAATCTGTGGTCATGTCAAGCTGTGAGGGGATTTTGCAGATGGGTTGGTGGGCCGCAAGAATAAACTCCAGCCTCTCCTTCTCCTTCAATAGGTTGGAAATATCATTCTGCAGGTTGGATTTATCATCCTCCAGCTGATCAGTTTCCTGCACGGGAGAGAGAAGTAGAGGAAGTTAATTTGACTGTTGGATAACACTGCTATGAGCTGTGGCGAGAAATGAATTGCAATCAATGATGGTAAGTCTGTGGGATACTTACAGCTTGCAGAGTGTCTGTGAGTTCTCGCCTCCTGTTGCGGCATTTTGCTGCTGCCTGCTTATTTCTCTCTCTGCGAATCCTTCTCTTCTCATCCTCCTCGTTTGAGATCTGCAAAAATTAGAAGACAAAGTTAAGACTCCAGCGCCATGATGATGAATACACCGCAACACAGAGGTTACTACTCATTATGGATCCCTTTAAGTACATGGTAATTACCTGTTCTGCTCTGCTCCTCTTGGTCGTGCTATGAGCCCTCGATGAAGACCTCATGACTGGCCCTGTGTAAGTGGGGCTGGAGCTGTAGGGGTGAGCTCTGTGAGAAGGGGCCACTGAGGAGATTAAAGGCTGGACCATCCACTGCAGATCAGGGCTTGTCGAGATGGCTGTGACAGTGGGGATGAAGGAGGCACTTGATGCTGTCAGGTCAGTGAAATCCTGGAAGGAATGAAGAAAGGGGATCATCAGTACAGTTATACTTTCAGGAGGGGGGGTGCAGCATTGCAGGATGAATGAAGCAGAGAGTCTATAAAAAGCAGGATGGTACAAAAATATCCAAGTGATGTCAACAGTGACGTTACAGCCTCTCTATGGAGTTTCCAGGTGGAAGAATAAAGATTGCCTGCACAGCGCAGGTCAGTGCTATTTCAAGAACAACTCAGCACAGACTGTCAGACAGCCTCTATTCAATATGTATATCTTATAATGTGCATGTATCTTTCCACGCTCTACTTTCAATGCCAAGCAGCAGTAAATTAAAGTGTAAGACACTGGACATACCTGAGACTGGGGAGATCCTAGGCTGGAGTAAGATCCTGCTGGTGACGGGTAGTATGCAAGATTGTCCCCGGACGGGGACGCGGTGCTGCACCGGGAGGAAGAGTCGCACTCCGTGTTAAAAGCGGTGAACATCATCGTTTCCAAAAGACAAGATCACAACAAACTCTATTGATGATGGGTGGAAAAAGGTTAAAAGATCCCTTTCGCTGGTTTGTGAGAAACTCTAGAGTGACTCTCCAGTTGTGATTCCTGTAGTCGTTCTTCAGCTAGCGAAAGTTAATGCAACTCTGAGAGCTGGAAGCGCCTTTATAGCCTGAGACGGGTCGAATGACGTCGGCGGGGGGGGGGGGAGACACTCCTCTCCTGACACTGCGAGGACAGAGACATCAACACTGACAAACAAACGCATGTATAAGAAGAAATAACACTATAAACGCTTAAGACAATTGAAAGCAAAACTGTTTAATGCATATTGGAACACGTAAAAGTCATATTTAGAAACATTTTAATCTTGCTCTCGTGAAATGGAATATTCCAGAAACGGATTCCCCAATACGCAATTTTCCATATATGGTGCATCCTGTAAAGGGGGCGGACCTTGCTGGGAAACACCAGTCGACATTGGCGGACAGCGGTGTGACGTTACGTAAGAAAACAAACAAAGGCTGTTGTGAAAACTGAACAACTGATCAGCAAAAGTACAACCTACACCCACAAAAGTACATCAAATATATATTGTAACATGAAGATGTGTCTGTTCTGAACAGAGTGTATTAAAAATTGAAATATAAAATCTCGGCGTATGCTATTTTCAACACTGTCCTGTTATTTTAAGCTTATTAAAATGTTGTTATGTATACAAAAATAAGAACTTATAAGACCGATATAGTACTATTCTCTTTGTAAAATACCAAAAAGCATTCAAAATTGTAAAAGTTGGGTTTAGAAAAAGTCTTGCAGGGTAAATCAGCCAATCCAACACAAGTATTTTACCATCAAACTTTGTTAATTGATATATGCTTAATGACAGTGCACACTTTTGAAGCTGCTGGTTGACATATGTGCAATTATTAATGAGCAGATATTTAGAAATAGAGCAAACGTGATTATTGAAGATAATAAAATATATTTGGAAAAGATTACAATGTTAGAGATTTTTAATAGAATTGACTTTCTTGATATGGTGAGGGATTTTTTGTTTAATGTAGAATGAAAAGTGAATGGACATAAATGTCCTGCAAGACAATCAGCAACGTGTACCATCAACTCATGTCATAGCATACGTCTGTTTCAGGCCCTCAGGCGGTGCTTGTACCTGAAGTGTGCAATCCAAGAAAGGGTGTGTTTAGTTGCAGCACAAGCCGATAACTCGTTTGTTGTGTGTACTTTTCCACGACTGCCATTTGCTCAGCCTGAGAGGTTTATGAAGGTCTTCCCCAAGATAGGGGGAATCCTCTTTCCTGATGTTAGTGCCCAGCTACATAGAGCAGTTGATATTGTTGTTGCTCTGCAAAGGGGGTTTTAAAAGGAGGGGGGAAATCTTACATTAGTAATCACATTACTGATTTGGTTAAAAAATATAGTTCCAGGATGAAGTAGTTTTGGAAGGAATTAACTGAAATACTAAAAAAGGGGACTGTTCTCACATTTCAAACATAAAAACAAAACCCCTATAAGTTGTTATGTTGCCTTTGATTCAGAAAAGTACAAATAACACAAGCATCCTTGTGCAATGTTTGCTAGTGTCAGCATCAACTTGCTGTTGATTTGATGAATATAAAAGTTAACAAAGCTACTAAAACATTGAACAAAGTAAAGCCTTATAGCCACGATCATGGCGGGCACCCATCAACAGTTGGCCTCTTCCCATATATATATTTTTCTTGTCATCCCCAAGTACTTGGAAAATCCTCTCCTTTACCCAAATTGTGCAAGGAGCAAGCTGGGCTGTTCTTAAATAAAACTTTACCTAGCGTACAATTGCATTTTTATTATTGTGCTAGGTGTGAATTATTGTGTTATTATGTCAAAGTTCGTCAATATAGGTTAAAGCAGTTACGTTCCGTCTCTCGCGCTCATGTTTTGTTGAACATTCCTGGTTGTCATAGCAACACTCCACCCCTTCGCGTCAGTGACGTCCTCGTTTTGCATAGCAACAAAGATTGTTTATGTTGAGATGAGGTTTCACTCATAAAACTCAATTTCGTCTGCACAGGAGAGCAGACATCACGTCAGCCTGTGACCCGAACGTTGGCAGAGTGAGAGGTCTGTCTGTCTCCACGGTGTCGCGAAGCGGCGGAATGAAAAAGGACACCAAACATCCCGAACTACCGTTTGACATGTTTGAGTATTTTGTTTGACTGGTTGGCAAGACCATCAGCTTGCAAATCCGCCTTGCTGACCTAGTTGTTTCCAACAATGTTAATTATTTCCTTGAAAGCTCAATAAACATATAGATCGACCAATGTATCTAAAGAACAACAACAAGGATCATTTCAATGATCCTGCGGAAACACAGAAGATTGTTAATTAAGCTAGACGAGAGAAAATGTTCAAATTATTTTTCATAATCTTTTAGGCATACTCCATTCTCAAAAGACCTATATTATCAACTTTTACACCAAATCTTGTCTCGGATTATCTTGGTTATTTTTAGCCAAATTTCCCTACACATCAGTCTAAGTGGTTTTCCTCAGCCGCAACCACGGTGATCTTAACCTAATCTAAACTTTTGGCGCTGCTGTCAGGAAATCTAAAAATAAATTGTCACTCAAGTTGCTCTGATGAAAACAAGTCTTTGAGCCTGTGCTCGAAAACGTCCGACCTTTGAACCACCCGCCGGCGATTGAATATGGCTCAAGCCGACCACCTAACAATGTGCCGGTAAATAAGCCCAGAGGGGCCGTGACTGCCGGGAAGCAGCCGGGAGCGCTGCCCCTCTGAGCGGGGAGAGGCCCCCTCTATTCACCATCCATCTCTTTCACTTCAGCGGATCTGTGAGGTCATCTGAAACCTAAATATAGCACATCCAGCCTGTGCAAGACATTTTCTTTTATGAACTGAATTTGGTCATACGGGGATTGATTACTTAATTGCTGCTTTGTATAATTTAACCCAATTAAAATCCTCCACCAAACCAATACATCAGTGAAAAAAAGAAGAGGCATATATTCAAAAACCCTCACCATGATGTGATTATATGCTTACATATCTATATCTGTATCAAGGGATGCATACGCCTTCCTACTTAACGGTGGGTCAAGTGCAGAGGATTGCCCTCCTCTGCATGTCCTCAAAGTAGCGCCTCTCTGGTCATTGAAGTCTCAGCTAATGACGCTGTTATCGAGAACAATGCGTGACGGGTGAGCCTTTTTAGCGCATGTTTCACTTTCTTTTGTGACTGTGAGTGAGTGGGCCATACAGCATCCACACGTCCATCTGCGCGCTCTCCGTGCGCCACAGCGCGCCCCTGCTCACCGGAAACACTATATATGGCTCGACCCATCCACGCGGTGATTGGCTGTTTTACTGGAGCGACAAGTCTGTTGCTGGAGCTCTATTCATATGCAGAGACAGGTGAAAGACAATGTGATATATGGATGGCACTTAATTTAGCTGCTCTCATAAATAATCCCCCGAGTTAGAAGCCTGAATTAAATCATGTTAGCGTTCACAATATTGGCCCAAAAATATATTAGGACGCATGATATTGCATTACAGCCGATGAAAGTGTAAAAACATTGTTCAAATTGAATTACAGGACACCAAACACGCTGTAACCATCAACATGTTGCATCACTTCTTTCATTAACCATTGTCCGTTGCAAAGAATGCGGCAATGAGGAAACGTGTTGCTGTGCATGCAGACATGAATGTATATGATGCAGATGCTGCATACATGATATGACGTAGTTCATTCGCGGCGATGGGAACCTCTTGCAGGCGGGGGTGACGTTTAAAATATGCTCTCTGTTTTCTTATATTTGAATTGAAACAAATGAGTTTCATTAAAAGCTTGCTCAGCCATATTGTCTGGGTATTTCATAAATTCTATTGTTACCCTGAAGAGCACATGCTCACTTTTTTTTCATCCAACCTCTCCCTCTGCTGAATGGTTCGGTCTCACCACAGATTTCATTCATAAAATTCCAGCTCACTATAAAAGGCGGGACTCTGCACTCTCTGCACAGTTATGAATCTGACTAATGGAATAAGCGTTTAGGTGTCCGTTTTTAACTTAGAATAGATTATATCTTTTTTATTCAGTGACTTCAGATGATAAAATGCATACAGACTCCAGCACTGAGTTCGACTCATCGTCCAGCTGTGGCACAGCTTCGCCTGGCGGGGACACCCCTGGGTGCAGCCAGCATCCTACTGACTCGCTTTCATCATCAGTGGACAGCACCGAGGTACATAGAAGCGAACCTGATCATGAAAAAAACAAGCAGCGCGAAACGAAATCTTGCAGAATACTTAATGCACAAGACCGATACAATGGATTTTTTTTTTAAACAGTCATATTTTCTTTAACATGATTAATGTCCTGATGTGCTGAAATGTATTATTTGCAAACATCGGTGCGACCTGCACAGGCAATAATGTTTTCACAGAGGTCGTGAGATAGAACTATAAGGGTGTCAATTATGTCTGTTTGATGGATTTCCGCTAAGCATATGATGTCCAGTAGACCGAAAGGGCATTGCTCATTTATCAAATAAACTACATGCATGTCTGTGATTTTGCAGGATATTGAGACCGGTGCAGCAGACTCTCTTGTTCCGACTGTGACTGCAATCACCTCCTCGCCGGATCTCAGGTGGATGGTGCAGCCGACAGTCCTCACATCTGTCTCTCCGTCGTCAAGTCGTGCAAAGCCCAAAACCAACGGTGCGACCCAGTCGTCTTCCCCAGCAGGTGCAACCAAGGCAAAGCCTTCCAACAGGAAAGGACAGAAAGAGCAGGTATGCAAGGAAGAAATGAAATGTCAATTTAATTATCAAATCACACAAGTAGCCTATCAATCATTCAAAGAGTCCTTATTGTTATTCGTCATAATGACCATCTTCCAGCGACTGTCCTCTAATGTGATACATATTTGAAAAATAGTTATCGCGATATTTGAAATGGAATGTGAAAAACAATGCTAATATGTTTTTTTTCTGTAAAGGGAAAACTGACGTTCCTTTTAAGCTAAATAATTACTCCATACGACGTCTGCATTCTTGGCACAGCCAGTAGCTGGAATAACAATCGCCGCGCTGTTTATGAATGAAATGGGAAATTGCGTAAAATGTGCGCTCACGTGGCTGGCTAGACCGTGCCAGTGGTGCAGCATTTTAACGCCTGAACTGAAAGAGAGTCCGCACCGCTCAGATCAGTATTCCCAGCATACACTGCAACCAAGAATTGCTTTCCTTTTTTGGCAAGTGAAGTAGTGTTGAAGGGCCAACTGCTGATATGGCAAGACTTAGCAGGATGCGCATTTAAATGTGCTATTTCTGATTGATTTCAGCCTTCCAAAGAGGAGGAGGAAAGGAGGAGGATTAGGAGGGAGAGGAACAAAATTGCTGCAGCAAAGTGTCGTAACAGGCGGAGGGAGCTGATAGACACTCTGCAAGCTGTAAGTATGCATGTTTTATGAAATTCTGCAGAGAGCATCCGCTCAACACGTGCACTCCTCCAAAGCTGAGGACATACAGTAGAGCATGCCACTTGTCATTAAAGATCACACAGCAGAGATGACTGCAGAGCACCATAGGGCAGCGCTGTTTCACGCTTCCTTCATGCAAAGCCTTTTTTCTGCTCTTGTGCTTCCACACTTCAGGAAACTGACAAGCTTGAAGAAGAGAAGTCTACGCTCCAGACAGAGATAGCCAGCCTGCTGAAGGACAAGGAAAAACTGGAGGAGGTCTTAGCCTCCCACAAACCATCCTGCAAAATCACTGCAAATGACAATGATGATGATGAGGAGGAGGAGGAGGAGAAGGAAAATGAAGATGATGATACCACAATGCTGCAGGACCCTCCAGCTTCCCCTCAGATACTGTCCCTCTTAGAGAGTGGAAAACCCCCCGAAAGCAGCACAACAATTTCTGAAGCTGCCATTGGTCAAGACATAGACAATGTCCCTTGCTTCCCTAGTGCAGCAATTTTAGGAAACTCCAACATCCTCCTGTGTTCGAGTGCAGAAGAGGAGACTCTGGAGGACTTAAAAGGAGATGACCTGGATGACTTGGTGCCAAGCCTGGAGATGGCAGAAACAACTGAGACAGCTGCATTCGTCCCTGATATAGACCTGAGCGGCCCCTTTTGCCTCTCAGACTGGGAAACCCTGTACAAGTCTGTGGCAAATGACCTTGAATCTTTGAGCACACCAGTCATGTCTTCCAGTCCCACTTGTAGCAATCACCGCACTGTGTTTTCCTTTAATTACTCTGAGATTGATTCCTTGGCCGAAGGCTGCGAGAGCTTCAAAGGCAGCCTTGGTGCATCTGAGTTCTCGAAAGATAGTCTTAACTCTCCAACACTTCTGGCCTTGTGAATGCAAATAAGTTATGCAATGATACTGAAATTATATTGTAACCAGCCAACAAGCTATGATCTCTGTCCAATAATCTATTGTAGTGTTTTGATGTTGTGTTCACCTAAACATCAAAGGTTGTGTAGATGACATATTTTTTGTGACTGTAAGGGTTGGCTTGTTCCATACTGCTGGTGCAATTCTCAAAAATGAGATTTCGTGCTGGTATCAAAAATGCATGCAAATAAGTCATCCATAATCAAAGAAGAGTTGGTATCTTGTGTATTAAAGTCCCTAAATGTGATGTGACGTTGGATCCTGCTCAATAGCCTACTGTATGTGTACTACTGTAGACAAAATTGTGTTGTAACAAGTAAAAGTAGCAGGGTTACTAAAGTGTAGTGTATAGGTGTAACATCTTGCTGTAAGGTGTCTCCTAACTTTCCATGAAAAGATGTATTTTATGACATAGTTTATTTTTTTACTTATCAGAAAATATCAGATGCAAAAAACACAAACATATATGACGCTGGAAATAAAAAAGAGACAACCACATTCAAATTTCTTGCTGTTGTTATTCAAACAACCCCAACACACGGCAGGTGTGGACTCGAGATATGTCTTGTACTCAACTAGACAAAATGCAGCTTGCAGCTCCACTTTGAGTATAACACTATTGACTTTTGACCTCACTTGAACTTGACATTTGTTACTTAAAAGACTGGGAACTTTCCCCAAATATTTAAAAATTATGCCATTTAAGGCATTTAGGGAATTGTAGTACTTTCTCTGAATAGAAGAGGATTAGGATATCCCTGAATACTATTTTCTTTAAGAAAATAGATATATTGATACTTCTTTGTTTGTACTTTGTATTTCTTATCGTCAGTTTTGTGGCATATGTGGGTAGTGACTTAGTGATTAAACCGAGTTGCACAGTTTTTCAATATTTTATGTGTGAATGTGGCAAAAAGCCCTTACAAGAAGATTTGGGATTTGCTTGAGATTTACCTGCCTTGACTCAGGACATCACTTGGGAATTGCCATTTTTGACAGTTTGTCAGTCTTGAGTGTGAGAGTTGACACTCAGCCTACTTTGGACTTTAGTAAATGGGCTTCTTATTGTTAAGGTGGCTCAGCTTTTCTTCATATCATCTGCTAATTTCAAAGGAAGAAATGGAAGTTTTAATATGTGGGCAACTCTGTTTCAGATGTGGATCATGCAGTATAAAGGGAATCTCCAGGGCAAATGTCCAACTGTTTCAAATAAATGTTTGGAACATAATACATATTCGTACTAGTACACCTGCAGATACACGTGATTTTATTTGGATACAGAATAACATAAGGTCAACATTGCGTGTTTACAATGAGTGGGAGCGGCAAACACGGCAGGTTAATTATTTATTCTCTGCTCCACTATTGTCACGGTCAAGGGAATCCGCTTCCACAGGAGAGCACTGCGTGCTTTGTGTGACGTCAGCGCGCGATTGCGGCTTGTCACTTCCCTTTACCATGTTTGGGTAGTTGCAGTTGTTTTGTTTCCATGGCGACGGGTGTCATATGTCAGGCTGGAGGACATCACTGGAAAAGAAACAGGAGTGTAGCTGAGCGTAAACAAACTTTCTCATCATTTACCGAACGGATATCACGTGCGGGATTATAATTGGTCTAGTTGGTAATTCAATAAAGACAAAGGCTTTCTCGGAACAGCTAACCGGGCATTTATCGACCAGAACATGTTTGGTTTCGGTCTCGAACCACCAATTAGTTTCCAAGACTGCAATGCAAGTGTAGTGGGTGCACTTAATGCTAAAGCATTCAATCCAGGGTTACATTTCATTCATGATGGAAATCCTCTGTTGAACGTTAAACAGCATAATGTCTCCAAGCCAGCTGTACGGTCTGTTTTGTCAACAGTAGGGGGAGCTAGTGCAGAGGCTGGCAACAAACAACTCACCAGCTCGTCATTGTGCATGTGCGTGATCACATCTTTGTGTCTGACTACTTCACATTTTTAGACTGATGATGGGTGGTCCTGTCAACAGCTCTGCAGGCCTCTGATTCACACGATGTCCAATTCACTTGTTCCATTGAGCTCTTTGTATACACCAGTGCCATTCTTCTCGCCCCCAGAACCTGTTATAGAGTTGCAATCTATCACATAGCCACAACCTCACACTATTTAATTTAGAGCTGTTTAGGGACTGCTGGCTGTTGTATTTACATCTTTCACTTAAGCTAAGTGCAAGTAGCAGTTCAACAAAAAGCTACTGATGACAGACAAACCATGTGCAGCAAAATGTCCTTCTAGTAAAATACTAATATGAGGGGAATGGGACAATCCCAATCATAGGAAAACAATGTTATTTGATCATTATTACAGATGTATCAATGTGTAAGTAGAGTATTTATGTTTTAATGTGCGAAGAGAGACATGATTAAGAAACAGTGGTCGACCGATGTGGTCCATACTACTACTTGTGTGTTTACCTCTGAAGTGGGTCTATTGATTTGATTCTGGTTTGTATGTGTAATGCTGCGTGGGAAGTAAATTCTGTATTGCATGATGTCATGATATACTCGTATGTAAAATCTTACTGAATTGGGAATTTTTAAGTACGTCTGCTGTGGAATAGAAAGTGGCATAAAGTGGCTCTACACTACACCCACTCAGGTGGCTGATTAGACTTCTCAGCAGTGTGTGGGCATGTGCAGATGTCTTATTATTAATTAAGATCGGTGACCTCTCTTCAACCTGAGCAGAGGTTGGATCAGGAAGATAAACTCCTGCATGGCCATTGGATGTAATTGATTAAAAATTCAGATTTTACAGACAATTAACCAATTATTCAGAAATAATCCGTGGATTCATTTATAATGACAAAAAAGTTATTTGTAGCCCAAATTGCATGCTATTACCTACCACAAAATAACTTCAATGGAAACGAAATACGTAAGTACAGTACTTTAAAAAATAACATAAAGTATGTTAAGATAAGAACCCTCCGTTAGGTAAAGATTATACATGTATATATATACACTGTATATGATGTTTGTAGAACCAGAGAGGGTTGAAGAACCAATTAAGAAACTTTATTTGTCTGATTTTGGCCCCCATAGTTGCTTATACATTTAAGCTGATTCGTGGCAGTCTGTAGTTTTCACAATGGAATTGTGTGTATTTATGTCTGTTTATGTACAGGAGGTTGAAGAGCTCTGCAGTAACAATTAAGGGTTGGATTACTCCCAGCAACATCAGCACTCTGCAGAATGTCTCACATTGCTTGGTTACAGATCTTTGTCTTTCTATTATTTGTTGCGTACTCAATCTTTCCACCTGTTATCTCATCCTGATCCGCCGCTCTGTTTCCTGCTGGCTGTTATATTCCCAAGGAAGTGCTATATTTACATGAATAAATCAATGTCATACGGATTTGGGAAAACTTGGTCACCTCACATGAGTCACGCTGTTAGAGCGTGACCTTGCACCGGCGCCTATGATGGTGTTGATGCAAAGATACTATGAACTACTTTTACGTTGTAGCTCCGTAGTCCCTTATAGTGAACTCAAATATGCAGTTTTGCCTGAATTTGAAGTAGGATGAAAAATGTTTCCTCCATAGGAAGTTTATTAAACTAATAGTTTTGAACTGAGTACTTCCTTGACTACATGCATAAATACTATGAACTATTTTCACTTCATACTTATTGAGAAATCCAATTTCAAAGTCCCTTAGAGTGAATCAGCTGCTTTAGCCTAATGTTGTTTCCTGGTGACAAGCCCGGCCCGGTGTTCTGTGACCTGTCACTGGGCAGCTGTAAACTCTGAGATTGTAGATAGACTTGTTGATTGTATTTTGTTGGCTAATGTCTTTCTTGTTTCAAAGGGGAAAAAACAGAACACAGCACATATGAGATTTTTCCATTGCCTATTTATTTTGTTTCCATTGTCAGACATCTAAACACTTACAAAAAGTTTCCTCACAAGGGTTTGACATTTTGTCCCTGACTGGCATTAAGATTTATTTTTGCGCTTATCGTATTAATTAACATTATTCTCATTGTATTTTGTGATCATTTTTTTGTTAATTTTCAATTGGAATTAAAATCAGATTTAGAATTTAGAATTCAAACTTCGATGAATTTTACATTATGCCCTTCTACTACGGAATAAAATATGTTTGGAATAGGCTGTGGTTATCCTTCTTGGCCTTATTCTTATTTGCCTTGTCCTTCTTGGCCTTAATGATCTTGACCTTGTCCTTCTTGGCCTTGTCCTTCTTGGCCTTATCCTTCTTGGCCTTATCCTTCATGGCTTTATCCTTCATGGCCTTCTCCTTCTTGGTCTGATCTTTCCTTAGGAAGTCACCAGGATATATGTATGCTGCTAAGCCTAAACGTGCAAGTAGAGCTACAGCAAACACAGCCAAGCAAAAGAAATGCATTTAGAAGTTCTGAATGAGGTGTGCTGATGCCTTCTATTTATTAACCCTGAGACTTTGAAATTTTCTTGGAAAACAACTTTAACCCTCTCATGAGACGTGTGAAAAAACTACATCATGTAGAAAGATAACAAGTTAATTTAATGGAGTAAAATACCATTTCATTGTGAATATAACGGAAATTATTGAGCGAATGGCATCGTTAAATCATCTTCCCCCTTCATTAATTGTTATTCACTCACATGTGCTTTTTCAAATTTCCAGGAAGTTGATAGTTTTTTTGTTCCTGCTTCTTCCATCGTTCATCGTGTTCTGTAATGCGGTATAAGATTATCAGCTGCTTTAGCCAAATGTTGTTCCCAGCTGACGAGCCCGGCCCAGTGTTTTGTGACCTGTCACAGTGCAGCTTTAAACCCTGAGATTGTAGATAGACTTGTCCTTGTTGATCATATTTTGTAGGCTAATGTGAACAAGGATTCAAACAACAATGTTGTTCCACCTGGGGAAGGCATATTCAGTGAGACTGTTATGGAAAAAATCGTTATCATGACAGCCATTGCATTTAAATTGCATTTGCATTTGTAAAATTGCTTTCTTGATATTAAATGATATGATGGATGAACATCTAATAGTGAGTTCATGTCCCACGGCACTAATGCGGTACCATTTGGAAATTTGACTTAAATCAAAACAGGATAATCTTACAGCTTGTTGTGAGAGGGAGATGAAGATGAAGAGGAGTTCAATTTAACTGATGCACTTAGTGCATTTTTGTGAATGGAGTGAAAGAGGCTTTCACTCCATTCACAAAAATGATAGTCAGAGAGACAGACTATCTATGTCTAGAGACAAACATAGATAGACTGTCTCTATCAATCTTTCTGTGATGGATACCCAGTGTACTTTATTTGCAATGAAAAGAAAGAACAATGTACAGTATTTCTATGTGTATTAGTGAGGGTTTCTATGAATTACTGCAAATGTGTTGACAGATTCACCACGTTGCTGTTCGCTCAAACAATATCCATTTCCTCCTTAACCCGCATGTCGAAAATGGGAAATAGTATGAAGACGTTTTGAAATTTGCGAGTGGCCAACTGACAATCTCTGAAAATATATTGACGTGATCTACAACTGTCTGGGATTATTTTGAAAGACGAAAAAGGAAGGAAGGAAATTAAATGGACTGTTAGTAAAAATAAAGTGTGTCCATAGTGTCTGCCGTGTGATGAGTCAAGGCAGTGTCTGGAGGAGTCTGACTCTCTGGGTATTTCCCAAAAAGGATTGACGATAACAAAAAGCACGTTTTAGCCGTTTTGTATCATCCACAGATAAATGCAAACCATTGAGTAAGATAAGAAAATGTGATTTACTTTTTTACATAAAAGAAAAAAAGTACATTCCCACATACAGCTAGGAAAAAGCTTGTTTACATCAACCAGTATGCAGAAATGCAAATGATGTAACCGAAAAAAGGCTTTCGTCTTGGAATCAAAATATGACAGAGAAAATGAAACTGTCTCTGGAAACATGAATGAATCAATAGATTGGTGGTAATATTTTACAATAACTTTACATTCCATTTCTTTTTAATTGCTGTAACAAGCCAAAACTAACTAATACACAATAATCGCCAATCAATCAATTAATGTACTAAATGATATCAGTTTTAAGTTCACAGATAAGCCATTTCATTAAGAGAACACTGTTTACATAAATGTTTCTTCAAGGTTAATGATTGACTTCCTACGTTCATCAACTTGTAACTTAGTTGAGGGAAAAGTTAGACATCGGTGTAAGGCTTATTATTACATGCTGTTAAGTAATTCCTATTAATGCATTAACTAATTCAACTTAATGAACCCTTAATGTAGTGTTACCAAAACATTGTGCTGCCTCTACAAAACATCAGTTTCCTTGTTTTCACCCTGACCTCTGACACCCACATAGCAAGAACTCTGCAAGTATCTCAAAGCTGCCAAACCACAAACGGCTCTCGCTCTATATCCATCATTTGGGCAGCTGTTGGAAAGTTCTCCAGAGATTATTTATAATGCAGGGACTTTCTGGAAGATTGGAATATAAAGAAATAAACACCCTATATGTGCATGTATAATTCCATAATTTTAAGCAGAGCTATAAACCTACAAGCTTTAACTTTTTGTCATTGCCATATCCTGAATCTATTCCACTTTTTTGTGTATTACATGTGTTTGTTATGGAACAAATGAACATGCATACAACATATATATTTGGTCTACATACCCAGACAATCCAGGCTTATTGTTCTTGGCAGGGACAATTCCCTTTTTAGTAAATGGACCTGTGTCATGTGTGTTCATCGACTGAGTGACATCTCGGGCTGCTTTCCTGCAGCTTCAGAGGAATTCAGCTTAAAATTCATACAGAAGAACCTGTCATGCCCAAACTCCGGATGTCCAGGAGTCTCCTATTTTTTTGAAATCCATCTGTTTATTGGTTCAGTTCTGCTTTATTAACCCCAAATGCCCCCCTCTAAAATTTGTCATCTATGTTAGGAGTGACTGTGACGCACGCCCCGACACCCCCACCCCCGACCTCCCCTCAGATGCGAGACATAAATCACAGCAGTGCCAAATTAGAATCTAAAAAAAGGAACAGAGCGGGGTATTTTGGTGAGCCTCTAATAACTCAGCTGCTTGTTCTGGATGGAACAGTTGAGATGTGGAACCCAGCTGAGACTCAAACAATGGTGATGATATTAAAAATGGTCATATAATAAATGGAGCACATGATGAGTAGCTCATGATCATGTTGTACTTCATTCACATATTAAGACAGTACATCTGACATAAGTACAATGCGTTTTAGTCATGCACAAACAATGCTGCTATCTGTTGTTATCAGTGCTTGATGACCACATGCCCCAGTGCTTTGAATAGAGCAGTGCAGTGGTTTGTAGTTGCGACGGCCCACACTAGAGGGAAGCAGCAGGAAGAGGCATTTTCATTATTGATTCTGGAACTTTCTGAACCTTTATTAGAAATCTATGCAAGTTACTATGTTTTTTAAAAAACAATTGGATTATGAATCAACTAGCATACTAATTAAGGAGTGTTTGAATATAATGAAACGGGGTTTCCCATCAGCTCAGGCCACATGTGCAAACACCCTGCAAGATTTACGGCATTACTTAGGCATCAAACTTCCTCTTACAGCTGCAATAACAAGACTTTAGCCGTCTATGAATTTGTCTCTCACATTTGTATAAACACGTGCGATTAATTACATCACTGGGAATAAATCTGTACAAGCTAGAGGGGACTCGGAGGGCCAAAAGAAGATGAACAAGGACAACCAAGTGCATTATGAGTGACTGCGTTATTATTTTCAACACTCACAAAAGCAGCACTCTGTATTATCTGACAAAAGTGACATAGTAAAGGATTAAACAGGAAGTGATGACTCTTCTCTTTATTTGGAAATAACAAGTTAATATGCAGACACCAAAAAATGTACACCCTACAAGCTTGATTTGAATTGGAGCCAAAAAGGTGTTTGAATTAGTTTATTTGGGTTTTCAGCGCCTATAGTCAGTTGAAGGCAGGAAACTCCATGAACCTTTGAAACATTCATTCCCAGTAGGAGCCTTTGCTATAACACAGTACATATTTATGGGCTCTACAGTCATTTATCATGTGAAATAATCGTAATAATAAAGTAATAATAAAGACATCAAACATGACCAGGTGTGCTGAGATTATTTTGTGGGTGATAATGCACACTATGCATCTTCCAAGTGTTCTGTAATTGCTTTCAATTGAAATATACATTCTGTACGAACACGTCAGGCTGTGTCAAGTTTTTATTGTTTGATAATTAAAATAAATCAAACCTCGCTCCAACAGGTTTAATAAAAACATTATAATCCTTATGAAGGGAGGATTTATTGCAGGTCTACTACATTACTTTTGTGTAGGTGGTCCTAATAAACTAGCAAGTAACAGTATATTGCTGTTGGCAAGTGCTCAATTGTCTCACCATCCATCAAATTTGGAACAGTTTGACGAGTGTGTGTGTTTATTGCTGAACTCTAGCTCTCTAGCTTTTGGCGTTTCTACAGTAGTAGGCGTGAGTTTACGCCACGTCTATCTATCTATCTATCTATCTATCTATCTATCTATCTATCTATCTATCTATCTATCTATCTATCTATCTATCTATCTATCTATAATAACACACACACACACACACACACACACACACACACACACACACACACACACACACACACACACACACACACACACACACACACACACACACACACACACACACACTCGCACAGGGATCTACACCTTTCACTGTGTGTGTTCACATGTCTAAACTGATATATGTTTAGCAGTCACATGCAGAGGACTGAGCACTGACCAGACGACGACACACACACACACACACACACACACACACACACACACACACACACACACACACACACACACACACACACACACACACACACACCCTAGTTGTGATCCGGGAATGGATCCACGGTATCGAGGTCCCATTCTAATGAATGAGAGCAATCTGTTTACTGTAACAATGATGAAAACATTTTCCAGTGTAAAACAGACATCCATGGTTGTTGAAAGCTCGCTCGTTCCGATTCCTCT
>CAAKHC010018867.1:46347-63090 GCA_901007825.1 Macroramphosus scolopax
GACGACACCAGTCAGATATACAGACTTCAATGAATTATGAGTCATTTCCCCCCTCGGCATCCTCCCACACACACACACACACACACACACCCTAGTTGTGTGGGAATGGATCCACGGTATCGAGGTCCCATTCTAATGAATGAGAGCAATCTGTTTACTGTAACAATGATGAAAAAAATTTCCAGTGTAAAACAGACATCCATGGTTGTTGAAAGCTCGCTCGTTCCGATTCCTCTTGGCTCTTTCTGCCCTCATTTCCCAAAAACAGGTCTGCAATTGCCTCCGCGACAACCCCCCCGGGGCCCTGAGATACACGGCAGGTGAGCACCAGATGATCTATCTCTGCTGGAAGTTTCCTGTCCTCTGCTGCATGTGTGTTTTTCGGTTGCTAGGGGTGGAGCAAACAAACCTCAGCCCTCCTCTTATTTTCAACCATGCTTACGTCTGGAGAGACAGTTCCGCATTCCTGAGCTTTCACAGACCTGCTCAGTACTTAAACAGGCTGATGCAACGATTCCTGTTAGTCCCAAAACCTACACCGACTCCCAAATCTGCTCTGTCTTTTCTATCATTATCTGCGGATTTTGGACGCACAACAGGTAACAGCCCGTCGAGACGCCATTGTTTTCTCCTGTCTCTCCTTTTTGCGCTGTTAGTGAGCTGAGCATCCGCACAGGTTGTATATATTTGCATTTTTTTTTGGTGCACTTTTCTCACCACGTTGTAGAGGATGCCGAATATCGCTCTCCATCGTTGGCTATGTACAAGCTTTTGTATGTGGGTTATCTAGCTTCAATATACGCGTTTTTCTTTAACTGCTGTTAAAAACTCAGCCGGTTTATTTTTAAAGTTTTCCACGCTCGCGCCGCACATGTCAGTTTGTTGCTGTTACGACCGATAAGAAGGTTGTTGTTACAACTGTTGTAGCAACTGTCGCTGCGCAGCTCGTTATTTACAGACCCGATAGCTAAATTAAACTCCAGTTGGTCCCTCACTGGAGGTATTTTAATCTCCGGATTTTTCATCTCAGTGCCGCTAAAACATGAGACATGTCTGTTAGCCCGCTGCTGAAGCCAGTTATGTAACGCGATGTAACTGCTAGCTAAGCTAGTCTGGTGCACCAAACTACACAATCTGCATGTTTTATGATTTAATATGAATATATTGTCATTTTTCCAGAAAATGCTGTCATATTTACTTTATTATGCTAGTTGTCATTGGAAGTCCACTTTGAATGACACCACAAGAGAGACAACAGAGACCAGATTTGCAATTTGATAATAAAACATGGATGTACCTATAATTGTTATATACAATTTTCAGCCAATAAACTACAAATTACACTATAATTTTCCCACTGTAATGTTTTTTTTTTTGCCCAACCCAGCTAGACCTGAATGATGTAAAATAAAACATAAATTTAACTTTTTTGATAGATAGGACTCTCGATTTTAGGGGAAAGGTGCATTTTTCATTTCATTTTTATGGAAAAAGATGCTGATATTAGTGTTTGTACAAACGAGCATGTTCCTTTGCATCTGAAGAATATGATTTTTAGAAAATGCATCGCTGTAGCGCAACAATAATTAATTTATAATAGTATTTTGCGACACATTTAACTAAAAAATGTGTAGTTTGGTTATTGCACTTATCATATCGCAATTTCAATTAATTGTGCAGCTCTAATCCAAAACCCCCACTTACTTTGTTTTGATACAATGTAACAAACAAAAGAAAATCTCACATTGCAGGAACTGGAATTGACTTCAAAAATTGATCAGTGAATAAAATGTATATTCAGATCATGTTCTAATTGATTGATTAATCACAAACTGTCAAACACTGATACTTCAGCTATTAATGCATATAAATTTACTTTTCTACAGTGTCCAAACAAATTTGCATCATTGACCGAAGACGACTGACCAGTTTTCTCTGAGTAAGTATCACCCATTTTTAAAAGTTTTAGATTTTACTAATCAAGGATGGTGTCCGTAAATCCCCTTCTGCAGACCTAAATGACCTTTCATGGCATCGCTAATTCACCTCAAATGTCAGCAATGCAAACGGAAAATGAAGATTGTGTGTTTTCGTATTTGTACTTTGGCAAATCATATGCGCTGCAGGTTTAGCTGTATATGTCAATCTGTATATTTACTGCTCTTGATGAGAGCTATTTATATGTGTGCAGGCCTTGCATGTGCATTTGCATATGACCTGCGAATGTTACACTTCCTAAATGACACAGCAGTTTTTTTCTGTCATGCAGGTAGTTTCAGTCATCTGCTCTTGTTGGCCTGAAGGTTAAAGGCCAATTATAGAATGGGAAATATGATGGGTAGGGGTGGATTATGTGCATGTGACATGCAGGTTCATAGGTTCAGTGTTTTCCTACAATGTGAATGCGTGCTCTTCAGCTGCTTGATCATACACCTACATGCCATAGAGTGGGGACATTTGTGGGATCTTTATATACATGTTTCCTTTGTGTCTTGTGCGCGTCTATGTGAATGAGAGTGCTCTGCAGAAGGTTTAAATGCCCCGGTGCCTGCCCGGGCACATCCATAGGATGGTTTCCGCATAAATGGAATGCTGCAGTGGATTAATGGGGAAGGGTTGACGAGCCGACAAGCAGTGCAGGGCCGACAGTGCTGAGAAGCTGGACGTGGGCGCACAGGGTTTATTTTAAGTAGAAATGCCTTCCAGTGCGTCTGTGGAGAGCTGGAATTGCCAAGCTGCACCTCTGTGCACGGAATAGACAGCAGACGCATTGCAGGCGAGCAAGCCAACTATGCAACTGCTACGAGGCTCAATGATCCTAATGCTGGGGGAGCAGCTATTCACTGCTGTGGGTATCACATTATCGGTATCACATTGTAGTCCCGATAAGCCTTTCCACATGGTTTGTAAAAACAGTGTGTCAAGACAGACTAGACTTACACTGTGAAGGCAAATGTCCAATTGTGTATCTGAGAGAAGAGCACAGCAGATGCTGCTTTTAAAAAGCTCTTTCCATAGTCATAATTCCAGATTTCCTGAACTTCCGTTGAAATTAAAGCCAATCTCTGTTTGCACAAAGACATTCTTGTGACTGATAACCTAAATATTGACCTTTTGCTCAAAGCCTTTTGGAGTAACAAAAGAATTGAACACATTGTACAGTGCAGACACTGGGGGTTGATTAATCAGAGCAAGAGTCAGCTTGACGTGGGGCAGTGAGGAAATATCAGAGGACAAAGTATGAAACAGCATTAAAGTCACAACCACATGTTACATAATCGACGTGATAGCTTCAACAGGCAGCCTTAAATCTAATTTCCTGGACTTGGTTGGACAATATCTTTTGTCAAGGCTTGCAAATGAATTGCCCTGGATTTGTCATTGATGTGAACGCCATACATTTGAAATGGCTTGCCTGCATTTCATATTGTGATTCGTTTAATCCATGTCTGAGCCAAGCCAAAGCTGTGCCACGCAAAGTCTAATCCTGATTTACAACGTGGAGAAAAATAGTAACATTATAATAATTCAACCAGGACCACCCAGATGCAGAATATAGATGTGACTCTTGCAGCGGCATGAGGGCGAAGCAGGAATCCAGCCAAAGATCACATGTAATATTTGAATGAAGGCAGCCACAGTCGTCTTGCTTTGTACATATCTGCAGGTGCTTTGTGTTTGGATTTGTCTGAAAAGTTTTCATTCTTAGTCTGCAGTCTACAATAAATTCCCTAGTTAAACTCTGCTGCTTCTCATTTGAACAAAAGATGCCCTCTGCGTGCACTGTGCTGCAGCCTGCTCACAGATGAGGCATCTAAACTGCAATTGTGAGGGGAAATTAGTTTGATTATTACCGCTGAAGCCAAGGCTCTCTCATCACCCTTTAAAATATTGAACAGTTATGCAATGCAACGTTGCATTGCATTGCATTGATTTGTTTTTTTTTTAAGTTTAGTCATCTTCACAAGAGGAAATGTCAAAGTTCCTTTTATCCGTTGCAGCAGCAGCCAAATGAGAAATGAAAGCTGAAATTAAAAGATTGTACTTTCTGTTGTTCTAATCGCCCACACATGATCACCATCAGGTTCAATGACCACAGATGACTGCAGCCTGATCAGAACAACAGCCATTGTTACGGTGTCTCCTCTCCGCCTGTGTCTCGTTGCTCCAATGAAAACATAATGAGGGGTTGGAGGAATGTTGATATTGTATATTTGGACTGTCCTGTCCTCAAGACAGACGGTGCCAAATTCCCTGGTTTCCTCAGAGGATTGCGAAAGGCTGTAACTCAACACATTGCCTGACTGAGTGCAGACGGTAATGATGATCGCTGAGACCTTGGGCAGAGATTGGGAGAGCGTGCCTTGGCCTGAGCCCCTGCAGTTATTGTTCATTCTCAGTGAGAATATCAGAGAGGCTGCTTGCAGGAGTTTTGCAAGATGCTGGTGTGTGGGCCATGCGACGTCTTATTAGTTAAAAATTCGACTTCTGTAAAGTATCTGCTGACAAAATATGTAGCCAATAGCATCTTGGAAAGAGCTCATGCTTTTACCGTAATGCCCACATCTGATGATTTAAACCTTGAGTAGTCTGGCAGCACAAAAATACAACATTGTGTCAGGCAAAGACAAGTAGCCAGCAAATACTTTTGACTCCTGGTTTCAGTCACTAAAATGAGTGTGAGGGAGTTTAGCTGTTAGTGGGCACCGTTCTAAAAAGTAACAGTATATGAAGGTAATGAGTGGCCTTTGAAAACCCCCTATAAGTCCCCCAAACCTTCTCATTCACCGTCTCCATAGGGGATGGGGATAATAGGGCCTCCAGTCGTGCTGCTGGCTGTTGGTAAGGACCTGAATTCCATAGCACTGCTAATTGTTCTCAGGAATGACTCAGGAAATGGACACATTTGGTTGAGCTGAAAGCGAGAGAATGCAGGCAAAGAAACCAGTGGATTGTTAATGTATATAGCACTCACTGTCCTCTTACAGGCATACATTAACATACTCTCTGCACGCACACCTCCAGTTGTGGCTCACATGTAGCTAGATTGGTTTTGGGCTGAAGCCAGAAACGACATTGAGTACGGTCCTATATTTCATAACTAATACATGACATTTCTGCTCCCCGCCCTTGGCTGTAGCTCGTCTCCTTTCAGTTAGCCCTGAGAGGCAGCAGGGCCTGCACCGCTGCTGGGCTGTGTAGGTGTCTTTGTTTGAGGCTAGTGTGGGCCTAAAAGCTGTGGCACTGGCTTTTCTGCTCGACTGCAAAAGCACAGTAACGGCGTTGCATCATCAAACGCTGACCACTAATCCTCGGCTGCAGGCTGCTGCTGCTGCTGACAGAATAAGAAAAATACCCATCTTTTGAAAAATGTAAAAGCACTTTGACTCATGCCTTTGGGTATAATAGCACACTGCGAAGCAAGCAAAGTTTCCCTGTGTTGTCAGATGAGACTTTAGGGTTTCATGTCTCAGGGCTTCAATGGGTTTTGAATTTGCAAGGGGAATTTGGAGACACTTGTGTGGCAGGTTGCAAGAGACAAAACAGATCAAACATAAAACATACCTTCTACTTAACTTTAAAGTCACAGGCATGTCTGTTATGTCTGCAGTTACGTATTGTCGTTTACAACAGTGCTATGAATTATCTGGAACGATGTGTAACTCACTTTTTTGTCTCATCATCGAGAGGTCTCGCTTTACATGCAGTCCGTCTTTGTTTTCGAGCCCGCTGGCATAACTCTGTGGATTTTTTTATTTTTGTGATCTGATGTCATGCAGACATATATATGGAGTCAGGGCATGTTTATACACTAAAAGTGTGTGTCTGTGTGTGTGTGTGAGCCAAGGGGTGGCCACAACTGCATGTTTGAACAAGACATAGCTAAGGAATGGGGGATTTCCCTGCAATATATCTGACTGAGCACAAAGTAGTCCAGTTTCCATCCAAATGTACCACAAATTTGAACAAAATCTCCGAAAATCGTCACATGTGCCATTATACCACTGTGGAAAACGAGGGTGCAACGAGCACCCCAAAACGCTGCCAGACATCTGACTTGTTTCAAACTCTTCCCACTTTCTTCTCAAAACCTACCACACTTTGTCAAAGCCTTTGCATATGGGAATATTTGGATTGACGCTGACAGAGGAAACATCTTCTCCTCCTCTTGGAGTGGAAACAGCTGATCAGTCATGTGAGTTAGTTCACTACATCAGAACAAAGTTAGGACAAGGGGTTTCCATCTCCCACTAAGTGCAGTAACGTTTTTTTTTTGTTCTTCAAAATAAGGCAAAAACCACTCAAGCAGGCGTTTTGCAAAATTTAAGCTGTTTTTTTTAATTTTGCGGTTTCCATCAATCTCTTCTAATGTGATACTCCAAAATGCATATAAAAAACGCTATTTTAAACACGGCTAGACAGTTGAATGCTGTATGTGAGCCCATCCAATAGAAATAAAATAAGGCTAGTTCTGAATTGACTCATTTTACATTGAAAAATAATTTTTGTCCAGGTCGGTATCTAATTCGAGTCTGTAAACCAGTCCTGAGTGTCTGGCCAACTTGGACACTGGATCCCATTTTGGCTCTGAAAGTGATTTGCTCAGTCATTCCTAATACGCTCTTCAGTTCCTGTGGCTGTTCTGTCGGCCCAGAGGTTAGTTTGGATTGCAACTTTTGAATTACAGCCCAGTTATTGGTCAGCAATGAGCAATGTGAGAAAAAACATGGTAGAGAGTTAAATCCCATTTACTCATGTTTTCTCCAGTTCTAGATGGATAGTGTACAACTCTCAAATAAGACATTTCAGGCGGTTGAGAAGAATTCCAAATCTTTTATAGTAAGTTCAGCAGTTCAGTCCAATGATTGATTCCTTTCTTCTTATTTCATAGCTCTCTCTCCCTTGTTCACCCCTGGATTAGCTTCCATATGGTTTGCCTTGTTCTTCCTCTGCATCTGCAGAATGAGAAGGCCTTGGCACCTTCCATTCCTACACTTCTCCTGGGAGTTTCAGAGAGAGGGGATTTTGTCTGCGAGAGATTTTTACCAGGGCTGTCTTGTTCTTTTCCTCTCCAGCAAAAACAACAGGCCGCTGCCAAGTGCAGTGTAAATGGGAGTATACATACAGTGAGAGAGGGAGGGAGAAGTCGAGAAAAGGGACCCGGGACGAGCGGAGGGGGCTAGGAGGAATTAAATAATAAAATGCCTCATTGGACACTGGCTCCACACACAACTTGTCCTTGGTGCGAATAAATAATGCGGACTGGATTGACTTAAGAAGAGGTCAAAAGTAAAATGGAAATGAACTGAAAGGTTTGTTGCCACAGGTGGACGGTATTAAGTTTTAGGTGACCAATACATGAAGGTTTGGTAAGGTGCAGCAATCTCCCCAAAAATGCAAAAAAATAGGTGACAGCACCTCTTTCCACTTAATCACATTTGAGTGACTGAAGATGCAATTGAACAAATGCATTTTTGAGCAGGTCGGTGCAGAGCAGTCTGTATTGATTAGTAGATAAACAACACAACTGGAGCTCATAATTGAAGTTTGATTAATTGGAGTTGATTTGGTTTCCTCCATGCTCGACTATAAACTCCGCTGGTAAAAAAAAAAACATGTTTGAGAGCGGCCCATAGGCAGGGTGGAGTACATTAGAATAGTTACATAACCCCACTTTTTTCATTACCTCCTCTTTGGCTTTTGTGAGTCTTTCAGCAGCCTTTCTTTCAGCAGTGCAAAAAAAAAAGTAGCCATGAAATAAAAAACTTGGTATAACTTACACTACATCCGAGCCTGTCAGCTAGTCACCCATCAGCAAAGTCAGCTGTTTAGGAATAACGTACAATACACGTCTTTGTGGCTTCAATATGAGAGGGGCTTTGTTCCTGAACCTGTAGAGGTTCAGCTCTGGCCGAAGGCTCAGGGGGCAAATGTGAATTTGGCTGTTAATGTAGAAGTAGCATTGATATCATCAATCCTTTAAAACTCGTGAATGCCTGTAATCCTAGCTAACATTTGTCAGTGTGCGACAATTATTGAAGTATCAGACATGCAGGAAGCTGCTGCGTCTGGCTGTTCTGATCTTTATCCAGTGAAACATTTCATCAGCAGGAAATTCTGCCCATTTAACTGCTGGATTTTATTTTTATTTTTGCTGTAAGTTCTGTGTGTTTCTTTTACACGAATACCTAAAAAGGAGGGTGAAACAATTTCTTGCCAGAGTTTTCTCAAATTCAACTGGTCTGCTGCTTCTACGGGGAGATTGCAGGGATGGGCAGGGTAAAGTCGGCTCATGTTACACCGCTCCCATCTGTAACATTTGTTTTTTATTTGGCCGTCAGACGTGTTCCAGCTCTTAAGCCTTACAGTAATTAGAGAGACGTCTTAATTCTCCAGCCATTTCCTTTAGGTCTGCACAAGTTCTCATTTTTCTCCTCTCAGTCCCTCATTCCTCCTTGATTACATGAAAAAGACCTGTGGTCAAACCCTCTGAAATACCCCAAATTGTTGATAGAGGGTGGCGGTGGAATTTGTGGCTGTTAGTCACTCTACTTTGAAACAAACGCTTTTGAAATCTTTTGAATATTCTATAAAAAAACAAATAAACATTCAAGACAAAAAAAAAACACTTGGTAAATCATCAGAAATGAAGATAGCTGTGGGATTATGTAATCGTGCTGAAGGGTCCCTTTGCATGTGAAGCTGCAAAGATGAGTGTAGAGCTGCCGAAAGTGTGAAATGAGTTTGTTCACTGGCTGCTGACTAAGAAGATAATATAGCTGTCAGAGCTGTCAAAGTTTCAATGCACTCATGGAAACGGCAACCTGCATTTAGAAAGCTGTTTGATGTCAAGGACAGTAGACAGTTAATGAAGTGTTTGGTGGATAGATTGCCGATACTATAAGATCACAATAGAGATGCTTTTGTGTGGAAAAGATGCTGTCAAATGGCTGTAAGACGATAATGGATTAAAAGCTCAAATTTACGGCTCGTGTTACGACTGGAGATGGGAAAGGAATTCAAAATTAAACTAGACCATGTAGTGATTCCCAACAAATTAAATGTCTCGCAGTGTTAATGGAAGTGAAAATAAATTCCATCAGTGAATCGGTTTTCACTGTGAAGAATTCGATTTTTGTTGGTTGTTTTTTTAGGATATGACACAATAACAAATCATAAATACGCTCCTCTCTCTCTCTCTTCCTCTCTTCCCTCACAGCGGTGGTGGTGGTCGGGTCGGACATGATGCCGGGACAGATACCTGACCCTTCGCTGGCGGCGGGCTCCCTGCCCAGCCTGGGTCCGCTGGCAGGCATCTCGGCCACCACACTCACTGATCAACTGAAGCTGGCCGACTTCCACCAGCTGGGCACCATGCTCTCCCCGCTACATTTCCTCGGGAGGCTGGGAAAGAGGCCGCTGGCCATCAAGACTGAGGTGAGGAAGACGAAAAAAGAGGAAATTGTGCAGAAGTAGGAAAGATGCATATCAAGTGAGCAGGAAAAAACAAGAAGCAGTGTTTAGGCTTCAGGCTGTTTTAGTCTGCAGTTAACAGTTCAATGTCTACTAGCCAACCTGGTGCCAGATGCAATTTTTTAGAAGTGCCTGGCAGCAGGTCTGATCGGCCCTGGGTTGGATAGCCCATAAAAAAAAAGAAGAAAACAAGTTAACTTTTGTAAAATGTAATGGAGTTAGTTCCCTTAGCCCATGATGTGACATGCAAGAACTGTTTCTACATTTTAATTTCGCCCCTCTACTGTTTGAAATGAGAATTACTGTAGAGGTTGTGTAACAGTTTTTTTCCCATCATGATGATTTTCAGTTATATATAAATCCGAAAGTAATTATTAAGGTTTTTTCCACATAAAATCCAATCATATAGTATCTGCTTCTCACACTAGCATTAAACTGTGTTTGCAGATGGATGAAGATGAAGAGAGGAGGAAACGAAGGAGAGAGAAAAACAAGGTAGCAGCAGCTCGATGCCGAAACAAAAAGAAGGAACGGACTGACTTCCTTCAAAGGGTGAGTTCATGACCCAGCACTGAATTCTGATGAGCAGAAGCAGAAGAGATAATAGCAGTTGTCAAGAATCATCTGACTTCAGATAACCTGAACAACATATTCACACTTAAGCTGAGCCAACATGATCAGGTTACTTAAGTCCGTTTTGATTGGTCTGAATATAACTATGTTTCGCCCAGTTGTATGTTAAATGTGAACATATCTGTCCAGGAATCAGAGCGCCTGGAGATGGTGAACTCAGATCTGAAGGCCCAGATCGAGGAGCTCCGCATGGAGAGGCAACAGCTAATGGTGATGCTTAATCTCCATCGGCCCACCTGCATTGTGAGGACAGACAGCGTCAAAACGCCAGAGAGCGAGGCCAACCCTCTGCTGGAGGAGCTCTCCGCCGGAACCAAATGAAATCAGGAAAAGTTGGGACGCGGAGTCCCTGATGCCCAAACTAGCACCAACGTGGCAGTCATTTGAAACAATATTGACGATACATTTGTATGTAAGCACTTGAGCTCCAAGCTGGAGACTCTTGGAGACTCTGCCCAAAGACCTGCGGTTGTGGGGCTTCCTCAGTACCGCTACACGAGCTGGCTCTGTCCATTGGAAGACTGGAAATACCCATGTTCATCTCCGCATTAAGTGTTGTTGTTGACACCTGCTGTGCCTAGTTGTGACTTCAACCAGCTCTACATTAAGGGACCAACGACACCAGTAGAGTACGACTGGAAACAATGCTGAGGAAACACACTAAAATCAATATGGTGCTCTGTTACAAAAGCCCTGAGTAGATTGTGTGGCATTGTTGCAATGCAGGCGTAGTGCTCTGCATTCTTTTGTATGCTAGCTGAACTATACCGGTGTAGAGTTTTAGGATATTACTCCTCCACATACACCAGACAGAGTATCTTTTTTTGTAATAATGATTTCTATACCCTGCCTCGACGATGGCAGTTACCGGTTGATCCGATTTGTGGTGACGCTGGCGTCATGAAAAGCACATATACACAAAATGTTTACACCCTTGTTTGTTGGACCTTTCTGTCCATTATTGTACTTGTTTTATACTGCTTTGTATACATGAATATATATGAAACTCTTGTGAATCACTTGATGTGATTTGTCTTTTCAATCTCGACCGTCTGTCTCCTGTCATGTTGCGCTGTCAAACAGCTGAGAAAACAAGCAGATTTCTTTACAGCTGAGCAGTATTTCCATTTCTGGACCTGTATCTGCTATGTATGACTCTGTTACCCTGAGTAGATTAAATTTTATTTTCTAACTACAAGAAAGAGCGTGTCCTGTTTTGTTGATTTTTCTCCATGAGAACAATATCTAATCGATCTGAATTTCCTCCAGTAAAATTCATTTTAAGTCTTTGTTCCTTCTTGCCATGACGCGTGTAGTATCAAGTGGAAGTAGTTGCGCAATCATGTTTTCCTCAGCCGAGGCACATTGCCTAAATCACATCTTTGCTTTCTACTGAAAGTCCTCAAACAAGTAATATATGCTTCAATCTTTCCCAGGCTCAGTTACTGCACGTCCCTTTGAGCACGACTCGGAAGAGAAATCCACCTGTAGAGAGAACAGATAGATGTGACAGGATTTTGACGAACTATTAGGATACCTCCTCCTTCTTTCTATTTTTCAGTACTTTCTTTTACACCCTTATACATATTAATATTTACTTTGACTACTGTACTTAAAAGTACCTTTTTAAAAAATGTGTTTACGAATAATTGTCATGTGATAGCAGGCCAGTCAAATATCAGAAAAGGTCTCTCTTGCATTCACATTAACTATCACAGAAAAACTTATTCTTTGAGCATCCCAATGATAGTCTCCTAATCAACATGTTCCATTAACTTGTGCAGATTTTATCTATGCATAATAATATATTATCAATATATCTTTAATAAAAACAAATATAAAAGAGTTGAAGCACACACCTGTGCTTGGAAAAGAAAAAAGAATAGGAGAGATAAAATAAATACAATCATGTTGTGGAGGCGTTGGGGTGAATTGCATCAACTGTATTTTATAACACATTTGAATTCATGCCAAGAAGATTATTTGTGGTCAACTGCCCCACCTAGTGGACATTTTGTGAATCGACAAATCACGTCCACCTTGCCCACAGTCACTTACTACCCGATATGAGGTCGGGAACTGTGATGATAAACCTTATAATTGTTTTTTTCTCTCGTTTTCTTCTCGTATTATTTCTGTCTATGCTCTTGTTTTTCGAGAGCTTGGTTTCCCTGGCAACAGCCGCCGCTTTTCTACCACTAAAAGGGTTTTCATGTGTTTGTTACACCTCAGAAAGTGAGAAAAATCAGATTATTCAGGCTATTGTTTAACGGCTTTTATTTCTCTGGAAATAAGATTCTGCATGTCTGTAGGGTAGGCTATAAAAACAACAACAAAAAAAATCCAGAGTGACTATATTTTGATGAGGATAGTCTGTAAATAAACAAAGCTAAAAAGTGGTTTAAGCTAGTTTAGCTTGATTAACACAAGCTAACGATGGACAATGACAGCTCTAACAACTGATGAGTTTTACATAAAGCAACTTTAACTAACTTAACAGTTACAGCCAACTGTTAAACTTGGTATTGATTAGCCTACTTGTAACCACCAGTTGTTTCATACTGTAACACAAGCAGCAATGTTACGTTACGTAAAAATATAGATACAAACAAATACATTACACACCTGAGAGGTATTGTGCACCAATGAAAGGTGCAACCTGTGACGTCAGTGACACCCTCTCCCTTCCATCCCCTGTAGTTCTTAGCTCATATCTGTCCGGTGTGAATACTTGAACCTGTGACACCAACCAGCTGCACCCACCTCAGCGCTGCCAGCTGCGCCAGCGGCTGGGCCACAGGGTCCTCCGCCTCATTCTCTCATCCCAAAATAATCTTCTGGTATGACAACAGAACAAGAGCAGGAAGAAGAAGAGAGCTGGCGTCCATATCAAAGCGCGGAGAGGAGAGAAAGAATAGGGCCAGATGCAAGCTAGTTGTTTTACCACGCTGGTTTGCTTTGAATGAAACGGCCTGTGGAGAGAACAGCGCACTGATGAATATGCACGCATAACATTACTTATGCAGGGCCTGCACAGTAGGATTATTAAGGGTGAGCTGGTGAATTGTCTCAAGGTGTGATGCTCGACAGGCCTGTCGGTGTGTGCGATGGCCTCGGTTATAACCACAAAGAGGACAGTGGTGCACTGCCTCACCTGCAGCTCCTCTTTGTTTCTTGTGTTAACGGATTGATGTGTTAAAAAGACAATTCTATTTGTTTTTCACTTCCAAAACGTCTCTTACGTTAAGAGATTAGTTTCTGGTGAGGTAAAGGTTTCCTACCCGAAGCTTAAACTGCTTTATTTTTAATTTTAAAACAACATAGTTTCATTGTTTTTGCTTTAAAACACCAGCCAATCTGTTTCTTCTGTCAATGTAGCAGCTGGATCGCTCAGTTCTGCTTTTACTCTTCACATTATCATCTTCCCTTCTCCTTGGATCATCCAGTCTTTGTTAATATGTTGGTAGAGAAATGGACTTCAACCACCATATTAACATTTAGATCTTCTTTATTGTCACAATCATCCAAATTAAAACCCTACAAACTGAATGTGAACTTCTATCTCTCTTGTGTCAAATCTCTTTGTCATCTTCCTCTGTGGACCCACTTCCTGGATCTATCGCGTGCTGGTTTGTCCACGTTAAGTTCAACAAGGGCGTAATCTTCTTCAATTTCACCATTGTTCGTGTTTTTTTTTCAGGAAATAGTTATTGTCAGCACTTTGTTCATCACTGCGGTCAAAGCCATATTGCTCTTCCATGTCATCCAGCTTTGTCTGGGAGGAGGTTCTATTTTGACAAGTCTAAGAACTGGCAGCCATAAAATATGTTACAAACCCTTCTTCTCATCCATCGATCCTCACGCAAAAAACCTCGCTACCCCTTCAAAAGAGTTGCTTTTGCAAAGTAATGTCTTGCTTTGTTTGTCACGCTTCTCATGTTTGCAGCTTTATCATGGCAACATTTCACCCAGAATAGTTTGTTTTTAAAAGGACTAAGAAGAAAAAACAGCATCTATTGGATCCCTCTCATAAGCATCAGCAATGAATCAAGTTTGAAATGTGAGTCATGGCAGGGGAAGTTGTTTTACTCAAGCTATCGGAAAATGTTTCTTCCAGGACTAAACTAAAAATGTATGAATTTGTCTGCGACTGCATCTGTGGAGGATGCTTGCAGAGGAGGTTGACAGAATGATCTCATACACCAACAACCTCCAGCATATGATTTTAGTCTGTGGAAAGTCGCTAACAGAAGGATGTTTAAACTCCAAACAGTTTCTGCAGTTGGACAAAAAATGCAGCTCTTCATATGTCATTGATGTAATTAGTGTATTTAAAAGATAAAAAATAATTGAATAATTTAGGTAAATTATCCCTCTGATGTGGATTAATGAAAAACAAACAGCTAGTTGCCAATTCCTAATGGGCCATCTTTCATGTGAATGAACACAAATACAACCCACATGTTATTCAGCCACCCAATTGGAAATTCACGGATTGGCCAAATTTTGAAGACGAAACAAAAAACCTGCCAACAAACCCTTCAGATATCTATGCACCCACTGCCACACGCTGCCAATTAACATGATCTTGAAAGCGCTAATGGAATCTTGAGCTGTAATAAAAGTAAATAATTAAATTAAAAGGAACCCTTGCATCATTGTTTGCTGTATTCAGGCCCATTAGGACCTCCAGTATTCTCATGGTAATCTAATGTTTGGGGTTTTTTGTGTTCTCGTAATGAATTCGTTTTTTTTCCGTCTAAACAGTGTCGTTCAGACATTTGTGTAGGTGCTGGCAGAGAAACAAAGACGTACATTAGGAGCCATTGTCTCCCGTGATTATTAAAGTAAACACAAATAGTGAAGGGGTATCATACACAGCTGCACACACTCGAGCCTGCGTTCGTTAAGTGGGAGAAAGGGCCAAGCAACCCTTAAGACTTTGTCAGAGATAATCCCATTATTTGGAGCTTCTCAAGAGCAGAGCGGTAGGCTGGCTAATGAGGCTTTGAAGATCCGTCTTTGGCACAGATTTCATCTGCAGGGGAGAATTCAGGAGCTAAATAGGGTTGGCACGAGATAAAATGCTTCCGCCAAGATCTACCATGAACATGTTCCCTGCCTGAGCCTTGTGCTTTTATGTTTGCGGTTGTCATATTCGTAAGCCGTTGCTCAAACATTTAAGTCTCTGTCCAGTCTGTTGAAGATGCAGTTAACTCAGTAGACAGTTTCTCTGAGGCAGTTTACAGTTTGTTTAGTAATCAGTTTGGTCCACACAACTCCAGAAAACAGTTGTGACGGAGAGACTCAAAAGACAAAGTAGTAAATTCAATCCTTTGATTTTAAATGCTTAAACGATTAGTAGATTAAGATTGTTTCAGTCTCATTAATTAGTCGATTGACCAAGGAAATAAATAAGGCTTCAATACATACAACTCGTAAGATGTTTAATGTTTAAAATATTTTTTTTTAGATACACACAATGAAAATCTTTTCCAACGTTTGCTGCCAAATTGTGCGTTTTGAACATTACCCCCAAAACATTCCCCATAAAGTGTATAAGTTTGTGCGTGTCTATAACAAATAGGGTCTGGTCTTACGGTTCTGGTTTGTCGGCTCCTCTAAAAGCCGACGGGAGTGTGATGACATGTTGACAGTCACTGAATTTGCCAGACGACAGCAAGGAAGATTTTAAAACAAAGACAGCAGAAGACATGATGAATGTGCAAAGCAGAAATAAACCCCCATATATGAGCGGATCGGACAGTGGACACAGATTTAAAGGCTTGGCACTGCTAACACCTGTTGCTCAAAAAACAAAGGAAAGAAACTTGGTTTCCTGGTCATGGTTTGACAGATTGTTGACAGTGAGGAGCAAAAGACTTATCAACATTGAAACATCCTGAACTCTAGCCAGGGATAGATTCTCTGGTCTGAAGACAATTCAACAGACATTTAAGCAACATGTGCCAGAATGAACATTTATAAGACAAACATAACTTGGTTGGCGATTTTGTGCGACTTTGCATTTTCATTTGTGAATGGGAGTTTGTTTTAAGCGGCTGAACTTTAAATAAAATACAACAGTAGAATGGAAATCACATGTCCAGAAGCAGCACTCGCGGGTCCTCTACGACTGCTTTGATCTTGCGCAAGAAAGTGACTGCTTCCCTGCCGTCAACGAGCCTGTGGTCGTACGTCAGTGCCACATACATCATCGGCCGGATCTCAACCTGCAAAAAGCGGAAAGCAGTTTTACTGGCTGCTCATATTTAATTGCATCACATCTGGAAATCTTTCAGATACATTCCAATCTGTAGGATCTTGTGTTTATCTGTGCTGTCTGCCAGCCTGAACCTGCTGCTCAGGTCGGTTTTTTCACTGGAGACAGAATCTTTCGGTTGATATTTTCCCTTCCTCACCTTCTAATTCAGCACTGAGATGTAGCATTTGCTCACCAAGTAGAAAAGTCACTCTTGGCAGTTTCCCTAGTAACACAGGTTTATTTTGTCCTTCTGTGTATCTATGGACAGACACAGTTCAAGGCTTACCTTGCCGTCCACAGCCACAGGCCGGTTAAAGATGCCATGCATGCCCAGGATTGCAGACTGCGGGGGGTTGATGATGGGGGTACCA
>CAAKHC010018867.1:63110-80424 GCA_901007825.1 Macroramphosus scolopax
ATACATTCCAATCTGTAGGATCTTGTGTTTATCTGTGCTGTCTGCCAGCCTGAACCTGCTGCTCAGGTCGGTTTTTTCACTGGAGACAGAATCTTTTTGTTGATATTTGTCCTTCCTCACCTTCTAATTCACTGAGATGTAACATTTTTGGATTAAGTAAAAAAAAAAAAAAAAAAGTACACTCAGTTTATTTTGTCCTTCTGTGTATCTATGGACAGACACAGTTCAAGGCTTACCTTGCCGTCCACAGCCACAGGCCGGTTAAAGATGCCATGCATGCCCAGGATTGCAGACTGCGGGGGGTTGATGATGGGGGTACCAAACATGGAGCCAAACACGCCACCGTTGCTGATGGTGAAAGTGCCTCCATCCATATCTTCGATAGCAAGCTCGTTTTTACGAGCCTGAGAAACAAAATACAATCGTCTCATTCCATCAATAATGGAGGTAAAATAAAATCGACTGATACAAAAGTTGAAAATTAAAATACCCAGAACACAATTCAAAAATCTCAAGATTTGTACCTTTTCTCCCAACGCATTAATGGCTTTCTCAATGTCAGTGAAGTTCATGGTCTCCACGTTACGGATCACTGGTACAACAAGCCCCTAAACAGTCAATAAATAGAGAACCAACAAGGTTAAACATGATTCAAGTGTCCTCACTGTCTGTGTGTTTGCAAGGTGTAAGAGTTGTTAATCCAACATGTACAGAAGCAGAAATAGTTTTCACATTAACATTGTAAGTTTCTTACCTTTGGAGTCGCCACGGCAACGCTGATGTCTACATAATCCCTGTAGACAATCTCTTTGGTTGTATCATCAATAACTGAAAGAATAATTAATAATAAAGAATAATTCTTACTTTCTTTGACATAGTAAGCATGAGCAAACATTAAAATGGCAAAAAGTGAAGCTCTGTTGTGGATTACGAAAGCTAAGAGCAGAATAAAGTTGTCTTGCTGACTTACCGGCATTCACAGCAGGCTGATCCGTCAGAGCGTATGCTGAAGCCTTCACGAATGCCGACATGAAACCCAGTTTGATGCTATGCTTCTTTAAGAAAGCATCCTTATAGATTGTTCTCATCTCCTGAATGTTGCTGCAGATAATTTAAGACGTAGAACATTATTTGTTTGGTGAGGAAATATATATAAAAAAACAAATTATGAGAGTGATGAGCACATGCCATGAAACATCGACAGATTCTCTTGTACCGAGGCCAAACAGACTGGGGTTTAAAGTAAACACTATTAAAGTTGGATTCATCTCTCCGGAGTGGCTGGGACTCACCTCATGTCCACCTCGTTGAAGGTGGTCAGCATAGCGCAGGTGTCTTGAGCCTCCTTCAGCCTCTGGGCGATTCTCAGCCTCATACGGTTCATCTTCACCTGAGTTAGCAGGGACAGAGAAACAAATAGATATAATCAGGACTGATGGAGGAGACTGTTGGCAAACCACCAGCATAGGAAACTTAATTATCACAGCATTGTTGATTCTTCCTTATTTCCAGTATGTTGCTGCTGTCAACGTAAAGTAACTCTACATACGTTTTCAATCTCTTACTATAATCTGATGTGTTGAGCGTTTCAAAGCTTTTAAACATCCTATAGGCATATATTGATTCAATACTTTTAACACACGAGCCTCCATAGCTTGTGTGAATAACCCGGCAGCGACAGTTGTTTTTTCAATGTCAGTTGCATTTCATTAACATTTCCTATACTGTCTAATTTCCAGGGGAATATATGTTATTCATATTATCCGATGGATTTCAATTCAACGTCCATAAAAATAACAGAAAAAACAGGAAACCCTGGATGAAACATAACAAGTGTGTCATCAGCGTGTGCGTTACCCTGTTCTCTCCTCTGCCCCCTGCTGCTGAAGGAGCTGGAACTGCAGCAGTCGGCTTGACAGCAGAAACTACGTAAGATACAGAGTTACGGACAGAAGGTGACGTTAGAAATTCAATCTGTTGTGAACATGAGCTGACAAGGTGTTAAATCATTGCTATCTGTAACGTCAGACCTGGTAGGAGCATGACAAAAAGGCTAATCCAAACACAAGTGGAGTACACGTGTAAAGGCCCCAAATTCTTTTAGCAGTGTGAACACAAAAGAGACCTGGGTCCCATTGAAGGACCGACTAATCAACTCATGATAGCTGTATAAATGGAAGTATGCTCTCATTTGTGCCCCAACTTCATTGTATTGTAATGCTTGGTATGGGCTGACGCACTTAAAAGCGTTTTAATGCCACATCTGGACAGGGTTATAGATTCTTATGCCCGAGAAAGAAACACACCAGTTACGGCTTGAGCAGCCTTTGCTGGGACTGGGGTCACTGGAGGCATGGCGGCGGGGGCTGAGGCTGGAGGAGGGGGAGGTGGTGGCGGAGGGGCTGCCGCTGCAGCAGCGGGTGCTTCTGCAGCTGGGGAGGGAGCAGCTTTGGCAGCAACAGCTTAGGAGACAAAAGAAAGAAAAACATTGTATTCAGGGTGTGGCAACTCGCTGTCGCCTTTAGATACGCCTGGTTTAATGTGCAAGATGCGGATACAAGGAAGCCTGTATCACTAATAACCTTGAAGGGAGTTCTGGAAAAATCTTTGGCCTCAACTGACATCGTTGTTACTTTAACATTGCTTTCGTTTGTTCTGAGTGAGATGACACCCGCTCCTCCTGAACAAGTGAAACTGTAATGCTACTGAGTCCAACTTGTTTATTTCAAATGTGACGTTCAAGTTAAGAAGTGCACACCTCCTTTCCGCAGTTTGAAGAGTGGATTTCCTCCTTCTACCCTCCCTCCATCAGGTACCAGCAGTTCCTCAATTACACCAGATGCTGGAGCAGGGACTTGCACTGAGGTCTGCAAGGATCAAATACAGTAATTACATTTTTCTCTTCCTCTTTTACAGTTGAATAATACATATATTTATAATTCAAGGTTTGCTAGTAGTCCTTATTCATACCTTGTCAGTTTCAATTTCACAAACCACCTCATCTTCTGTCACTGAGTCACCCACAGCTAAAACAAACAAAGAGAAACCGCATTTAAAGTGCAGAAAAGACTTCTTTAAAAATTTGGTTGAATTCTAATTCAATATGAGACAGTGACGCAATACAATATTCAACCAATATTATGTTGACGAATACCAACCTTTCTCCCACCTCACATCTCCCTCTGTCACAGATTCTGCAAATGCAGGAGTTTTAACTATGACTACTTCATCCCCTGTAAGGACACAGAAGTAAGATTACTCTGTTACCGAGCACATCTGAGCAGAGTTGGATAAAAAACAAACAAATTATTGCAGTGCATACTGTGAACAGCAGACGTCTTGAAGCATCTGATGGGGAAGCCGCTTGCTGACGATGGAGATTTGCATCTAAATGTAGAGCAATAAGAAATACCAAAATAAATCACTGTATTGTACCTGCACAATATTGTATTACAGAGTACAATAAAACATGCAGGTTTCTAAAGTTTGTACCACATGAATCCTCTCTAAACAAATATCTGCTTCTCAGGAGTACCTATCAGTTTACAATGTGAAAAATGAAAGTGCTGGAGGCATTCTACAGATCAGGGTTTAAGTAAACACTTACAGTTGGGAATAAACAAGACGGCTGCAAACAGAAAGACCTTAAAGGGGGAAAAATGGAGAGAAAAAGAGAAAATTAATAACTGTCATGTTTGCTTCTCCTGAGGCTCCAACATGTGAGCGTCTCACATCTCTGCTATTCAACAACAACAACAACAACAACAGATTCTTGGGATTATCCACTCAAAAACATGGATTATTAATGAGAAAGAAAATAAAAGACAGTAGTCTTACATTGCAGTAACAAGCATGCTTACCTGACACATTCTGTCGAGCCAGCACATTATTGGCCTGCAACGATAAGAAATTCACAATTGGTGCATTTCTAATTAAACGTATGAATAGATTGTAACTAACACTGAGTGAGTTACTTTAAAACAACTTTCACTTCAGGAATACACTCACACGCAAAGTAAAAACAGTTCACAGCTAGAGCTTTCTAGATTTTCCACTGCTAAATTAAAATCAGGCTGCAAAAGAAATTACACTTCTACATCACTGTATGCTATGAGTCATGTGTTGGGTATTTTTGGGCAGGGCCTCAAGTGAAATAAACAGTCAAGATCCATCTTCTTTTACTGTTTTTCTGTAGTGGTCAATTATAATTGTAACCTGACCCTACTGATGCAGGATGTCAGGAGAGGGTCGAGTCATCAGAACGTGACCATCTTGTACATGCATGCAAATCCACCCAACCACTTGAGTTCCTACTACTTTAACTCTCCAAAACAACTAGTGTTGATGTGCCATGAAGGGCCACGGTAAAAGTATTCTTTCTTGAACTTCAACAGCTTCGTGCAGAAGTTAAAATCTGAGTATCCTGTGCAAAATACAATATACTGTATACTATATATTGGCAACATTAGCACAAAGGTCTGCCTGGCTCGATTCCTGATCGTGTTGCCGGTAACGTAAGTGGCTCGCAGCAGAAGACTGCTGAACTCGGAGCTTTTTTACTGCACAGGACATACAGGTTTAACATGACATGTGCTATTTGTGTCAGGTCAGCTGCACATATCTTAGCCTTACAACCAAACCTTGCCACCTTACCCTATCGAAATTGTGTCTAGACATTCATGCAACAAAAAACAGACAGTTAGAAAATCGTTTGATTGAAAGCCAATTAATAACAGACGTTAGTTTCCTTGTTTATTAGCTAAATTAGCCAGTTTATTGTGAGAGCGAACGCTTAAAAGGGCTATTAGGTGTTAAAATTAAAAATGCATTCACAGTATTGTTAGTGGGATGTTGTTTTACGGTTCTCCTAAAAATGAAGCTCAAAAGCTGCCTCGCAAGTATCTTCCGCTTGCTAGGTGCGGCCCGGCTTCTTAGCAAGCTAACGTCAGGTTTAAGTTACGCTAGTTAACTGTTAGCTTCGCCTTCAAAATGGCCAGTAACGGATTTAGGGTTGGTTCACTCTATTTTCCGCCTTACCTGGTTTACCGCCGACAGAGAGCGGCCAAGCGTCCGGTAAACACATCGGGATCGCGATAGCATGACGCCAGTTGGCAGCTGTATCCGCTGTTTTATGACCTCTATGGAAACTCGCTACTGCCCGACATCAGGCTGTCTGAGTGGGAGGAACCACTAGGGTTTCCCGCAGGGGGGGAGCCCGGTGATTCGAATTCTGTTTCCCCGTCGATATGTGTTTCCCCTTATATTAATCTACATCTGTTATAATTAATTCTATCAAGTCTCCTCTGAGATGGTTAACCTTACACCCAACTGTACCCCGACAGGTAATCTCACTGTATCCAACCATAACTATCACCTGTAATCTAACAGGAGGGCGACATTACTTGAGCGGGGTTAAGAATTCGAAACGCCGGAGGCACCAGTGAAGTTCAGATAGGGTGAATATCTGTGTACATGATTGATTTGAACCTGTATGGATTAATACATTTTTTTTTTTAAATGCAATTAACTATTATAGGGCAGTGCCCCTCTACATTGTGGGCTACATTAATTTAATCTAAATACATGAACAACCAGTGTTACGGAAAAGACATGACCCTATTCGACTCCATATCTAACCTCCTTTTTACACTACTCCAGCTGGGTTGTAAGTCTGACTCACATATAGGGCTGAGTGTAGATTTGGACAGGCAGGGTGGGATGGCTCAGACAGTTTTAACCACACCTCCTCGTTTTTAAACGAGCTCTCACATGTACCAGCAGTAGAAATATTGAAGACATCCTCTCCTCCTGCAAGCTGCAAACCTGCAGCACCCCAAGGTTTCTCCGAAAGACAACAGGTGGGTCAGCAGTTGTACTTTGACTTTTATATGTAAGATGCATGTTTTCATAATGTGACAGCATATTAAAGCTGTTCAGATTTAATTTTGGAGTTGCTACTTTACTTTTGATGTAAGTCAAATAGACAGAACTGATGTACTTGCATTACCTTTCATCTGAACGTGACCTGTTTTTATTGTTTTCATACTTTCAAGTTTAAATGTATTTTAATTAACTTGACTCAATTAAATCAGAAAAAAAGAATCCACAAAACAATTCAGTGCATTAAAAATCCACATTTTTATTATTATTTTTCATTATTATTACTGAGCATCATACCATTAATGGTTTGCTTTTTTTCAGTGTCATCTTATTTCAGCAAGCATGAGTCAAAGTGAACGGAGCAAAGACATGTATTCTTCCACCTGCAAGGACGTCTGTACAACCAGTCATCTCCCTCCTTATCAGCCTGACCCCACAGCATCCAACTCAGTATCAGGTGTGTCCGTGCTTTCACACAAAGACAGTGAGAAGAAGATGCCACCGGTAAGCACTTGTTATAGCAGTGGTGACGCTGGATCAAGTTTGAAGCTCAGTCCCCCCAGTAACAACATAAGAGGACATCCATCTCCTGCAACCAATTCTAATTGTCAGTTTGAGTGGAGCGTAAACAGTGGTCATCAAGCAAAGCGTGCCAGAGTAGAAAGTATCATCAAAGGAATGACCAGCTCCCCTGGTATGCGCTGCACAGATCCGATGATAATTCAGCCTGAGGAGACAGGCAGCTCGCCGGAAAATGAAAAGATGCAGGGCTTGCCTTTGCATCAGGACCACATGCAAAGAAGTGCAAGAAAGCAGCCTCAAAGCCAGCAGCGGCACTTCCGACAGCTCCATACAAGCTTTACACACATGGATGGGTCGCGTGACACTATTGATTTTGGTAAAGAAAGTCTTACTGAAGAGAAATATCCCACCTGGAACAATTCACCCGACATCAGTCCAAGTGATACATGTACAGATCCATATGGTGAGTTTGAAAGCAGACTGAGCAGCAAATACCAAGGATGGGAAAAGGTGAAGCTGATGAACTTCTTTCATTCCAAACCTGAAAAAATCAAGTTAATGGCAGATGTCCTCAAGTACGAACTGTCGAGAGCTGTGAGTAGGAGCGTCGACTCCATTTTCAATAGCATGCCACTTTTACAGGCACCGCAAAACAGTGAGGGGGATGTAGAATCTGATTTGTCTTTACAAAATCTTCATCAGCATTCATCAGTGAGGAGGGATAATAATTTAGGGCTTTTATATCGTGGGAATGCAGAAGTGCAAGTGCCAGATGTTCAAACCGAAGCGCTCTCTCTTGTGGTGCAAAAGCCTCAGGTGGGAAGATCAAGAGCTCAGCATCGTCTCAAATGTCCGGCCGCCTTCAATCCTGATTCCCCTCTTCATCAGGAAGAGGCGTCAGAAAGGATTCTTAATGCCAGCCATCAAAACACCGTCAGATGCTTTCAGAAAGAATGCTCAGAAGTGGGCCAAGCAAGGTTTGATGCACCTTGGAACTCGGTCAAAGTGAGAACAAAGGTCAACTCCAGATCTGTTAGGAGCCCGCAGACTCACATGACGGTGGATCCGATGCTTTTGGAAAGCCTTTGTCTCCCTCATGTCAAGATTGAGTCCAGCAGCCTGCTGAAGAATAGTCTGTACTTGGTGAATGTATCCTTTAAAAGTTTCTATCACTGAGGTAACACTTTCACAGAGCTCTCACAATGCTCATTTGTATTAATAAGCAGAGGTGGCGGAAATCCTTAATTTCTGCAGCTGCCTTTAGATATTAGTAATAACTTCATCCTCGGCCTATTTGAGTTCAGATAACAATCCGCTCTGTGTCACAAACCGTGTCATCATCACCAATTTTCCTTCTTTCTAAAAGGTGCAACAACTTTGCACCTTACAGAATCCAATAAGTGTCCCTTTGATCATCAGATCTCTGAAGGAAATTGCAGCCTCTCCTTTTGTCCCGCGTTGTAATGATTTGTGTGGGAGAAAATGTTTCCGGAGAAAGCAGGGCTCATTACAAAGAAAAAGGCAACACTGCCTCCGATGTGAATAGAGTGTCTGTGTGTTCGATCCTTAACTCTGGTACATTTAGGAGGGTCTGACCACCAATCATCTGAAGAAAGCGAAATTAATGTTCTTCTACACCCGCTACCCGAGCTCACTAGTGCTGAAGATGTGTTTCTATAATGTGCAGGTGAGAAAGGAAACGTAGTGAATTTATAATTGTTACAAAATGTATAAAAATGACAATACAACAATGTGTGAAGATTTTTATTTGCTTTATTTCTTTAAATGTGCACAGTAAAAACACCTGTTGAGGTTTTTCCCCTGCATGTTTCCTCCGCTCACTCACCTTTGTTTGACCCTCAGTTCACGCGCTGCATCACCTCCCAGCTCATCAAGTGGTTCAGTAACTTCAGGGAGTTTTACTACATCCAGATGGAGAAGTTCGCCCGCCACGCCATCATGGAGGGGGTGGCCGACGTGAGGGCTCTGACTGTGGGGAGAGAATCAGAACTTTTCAGAGCCCTCAACATGCACTACAACAAAGCCAACGACTTCCAGGTGATGTGCAAATTAAACGACACTGTGTTTTTTAAATTGACTGTACGCTGGACAAATAGTGCTGATGCTGAGTCTTTCAATTGTCTGATGATCTGAAAGCTTGAAACATCGCTCTTAGTGATGTTTAGGGAGCTTTCTATCATGATGTCACCCATAGAAGGACTTTAGTAGGATGTCAATTTTATAATGTATTTCATAGAAGCCTCAAAGCTTAAAAATGTTTATTTGTCATTAGTATGGACAATTATAAACAATAGGAGATGCTGATTTCAGAATACATTTCTATGTAAATATTCTTAATATGTTGTAGGTTGTATGACAAAAGCACCTTAAGATAAGGGCTCCATATTTTGAATTTCTTTAGTAAGTGATGTTGCTACCGGTGAGGTAAAGAGAAAAAACAAAAAATAATTGAAATGTTATGTCCCCCTTTGGCCAAAGGTCCTTCAAATGTCAGCGATACATGCCCCTGTTATTATATTTCAAGTATGAATTGGATTAATACATACAGATAATTTCAGGATGAAGCATAAAATAAAAAATAGTTCACTAATTATACTTTTTTTGTGTGTTAAATCCTTTTTTATTGAAGTTTGATAAAATTCTAGCATGACACACGTCACTGTAACCCAACACCATAACTGCTTTATACTAAATGCACAGATAGCGATCTGATAAAGCTTTGAGGAATGCAGATGCACTCATGAGTCAGGAAGGTAGAGAAGGAATTTCAGGGACACCGATGCCTCACGATTAGACGCTTTTTTGCTTCGTACTTACTAAAATAATTTCAAGCTTGTGATGCATTTACATTGTCGAGGTTGCTGGGCAGATTTCAAATTCCACAGGAGTTAACATGCAGTAATAAAATCATGTGAGAACCCATCACACAACCAAATGTGTGATGAATAACTCCATAGTGTAGTGAACCTTTTACAGGGAAAACAAGATGTGTAATCATGGATATGTTGCAATTAAATGAAGGCATATGTACAGCGAGGACGGCTCATTAATATTCATGCACATACAATACTAAGGTGTAAATGCTGTCATGAACAGGTGAATAACTGGGCAACTTTATTATTTCTCGGCCTTTTGTGTATACTACACAGATATAATATATTTATATGTTGTATTCACTTCAATGATTTTGTGGGATCCAAGCTGACCAGGCGTGAATGTAAAGTGCAGTGATTCGGTTCAACATGATCAAAGGATCCCAGAAAGAAATGTTTCAACAGCGACAAAACAAAGTGCGTTTTGATATCAGCTCCATCTGGCTGCTTGCTTTTGGTTCTGTTTCCTGATTACTGGCAGAGAATCACAATACAAGTCACTGCCATTATCAATCCAACAATATAATATAAGTGGATGTGTGTAAAAGGTTAATGACACAATGAAAGGAATCATAGAGGGAAGAAGACAGTAATAGCTTGACAAATATATTTGTACATTGTGTAGTAAAAGTCATTTATTAAGAATTTGTGTATGTACTGTCACTCTAATGTGTCAACACCTTACCTACCTTGATCCAACCAGGGCCGGTTCAGAATATCAAGCATGTGTCAATCTACAAACCTCTCATATTTCACAGACATAGAAGCTTCAGTGTGACAGCATTTAGTTCAAACAGCTACGTTTTCATTATAACTCAACTCCTCTGGGTTCACAGGTCCCTGACAGATTCCTTGAAGTTGCCGAAATTACACTGAGAGAATTTTACATTGCCATTTCCATGAGCAAGGATCGGGATCCATCCTGGAAGAAAGCAATCTACAAGGTGATCTGTAAACTGGACGGTGATGTTCCAGCAGAATTCAAGAATCATGGATGAAGACCAACCAGAAGACAACATGTGCCACAGCTGTCATTGTCTCAATGTGGACTTACTCATACCTTGATGAGCAAACTCCTTGGTATTTATAATAATCAGATGTCATATCTTCATACATGTGCTAGGATTTTTCTCAGCCATCGGTCTGTTTGTAATTTATCCGGTGATTTTCCATATTTCCAATGATTCAGAACATGTCTGTTGTGTCTTCAAGAAAAAAAGGCAAAAATAAATACAACTTTCTGGGTCCTGAGGAGCAAATTGTTCTTTAATCAGCACAAATCAGTCCAGACCACATGAGGAAAAAATGTTTAATATTCAGCAGTTTAATAGTTGCATTCTGTCTGCATGTACATCATACAAGTAACGGAGAAATTAAAAGAAAAAAAACAGAAAAATAAGAGGAGATACTGGATTACATTGCACCTCCATCCATATGAATCATATGCTACGGCCTTCACAGTGACCAGATCTCAAGTCAATTGAACACAAGATTTTGGGTCGGCACATTACACAGTCTGCAGCATCATCAAAACACCACAATCTGTAGTAATACGTACATTAAATGGGGTTTTCCTGTTATATGTCACACAACTATAAATGCTAACTTTCTATAATTAATCATCCACCTCTTACAAACTGTATATTCATAGTGTTTCACTCTCTGTCACACTCACCAGTAAGATCCATCCATCCTTCGCCGTCTTCGATGACGGCGCTCTCTCTCTCCAGGGACATATAAACTTGTTCTTCATCAGACGTGCTGTGTATTTGGTCGTCACTGATGATCCTCGGCTGGTCTTCAGATGTTTCAATAACAAAATGAGGATAAATGATAAATACATTTCAGATGTGCGAAAAAAAATTCGGAACCTTTTGCTTCTCAAGTATTTCATTTTTCCTCTCTAATTATCTGGCAAGTAGTATGGCCTTAAATTTTTCCGGGTAATAACATTGTATTTGTTTAAAACTAAATTCGGGCTGGGGAATTGAACTTGCACTGTGCGCACAGTGAATACCAGGTTAATTGACTTTAGAGTCACAATCATGTGACATTGCAGACTGATTTTGGTTTCTGTCCGTTCAATTGAATTATAAGGTTTACAACTGAGCACCATGCTTCGAGCCAAAAGATGAAATTTCACAGAAAATTCAATCATCACAAACTGAAGTACGATAAGAAAACAACGCAGAAAGCTGTTGAATACTAAATGCTCAGTAATGTTTTCTGCAGATGGTAAACAGGTACATTTTCAGCAAGCTGCTCACTCAGTCAAAAAATAACTGGCATTTGAGGCTTTTTGGTCGTTTCTTGTGGGGTTTGATCCTGTAATGTAATAATGTAACATCACCTTGGTTCATTTGAATGTAAAATGTTTTTTCCCCATGAGTGTGTCGACTCCCGTTTGAAGCCTTGAGTTTGATATTTTGGCTTTTTGCAAACGAAGGAGGCCGTCTTTGGATGAGACGGTGGAGTTAAAGAGAAGCAAGGAGGTAGCCATGTCTTTAACCGTACCCCGCCTACATCGTCCATCCTACTGTGTACAGGAGCAAACATTACAAACATGAACGTCATGCTTCTTGAAGAAGGGTTGAAACTAGCAATTGAGACTAAAGACTCTTTAGGAAAATGTACTGAGGTGATAAATCAATGGAGAATTAAGGCACTTCTGCATCGGCCTCACTTTTCTTCTTTTCTCTTCAAAAAGACAACCCTGCAGGTAAATGTTGGTGTGACAACTGTTTGGATTCTCCATCACTTTGTCAATCATTCGTCTGTTACAATCAAACACACAAAACCTCCAGAAGGTTTGCAGAACTTGATGATTAGTTACGACAGCAGACTGTGATATTAGTGCTAATTTCCCAGTAAAAACAGCATTGATGGATTTACTCTAAAAATCTAACGACTCATTTCCATCGTGCTAAAACACGAGGCGAATTTTTTAGTTCCATAGTATGTAGTAAAATTTACCCTTCACTTCGCCCTCGAGCAGCCACGTTCGAATCCTAAGTTAGCAACCGAAACTACGCACGGGAGGCTTGTCAACCCATCAAAGGAAACAGCCGAACCAAAGAAATGTTGCAAGCACATGGTTGCCCCAAAAAAACCCTCAAAATTCAGTTTTCTTGGACTACAATGTCCAAAAATTGGAACATTAAAAAGAGTAAAAAGAATAAGATACTGACATATATCATCTAACATAATATTATAGAAGAAAATATAGTGACTAATTATTTTCTCCCTCTTTCTTTCTCTCCAACTATTCAGTTTCCGGTGATGAACCCATTAATCAGGATGTTGAAGACGTGAAAGATAATACAGATAACAGGGCAACATCATGAGGTCGGCTAGTGAAGCAAAGAACTCCAGGACAACACTGCAAGTCAGCTGTTTTGTGAAACTTTTATTGTTTTCCTAGTCTGCCGTGATCAATAAACAGTGCTACAGATAACGAACGGAAAGTATAAAACATCGAAAATCCTGACAGAATACAGGGTACATGACGAGTAGAAGCATTTTATCATAACCAACAGAATTGATGGTGAATATCCAGAATGTCTGTTAAAAAATAAGAAACTGTAGCGTATCATGGTCAATGAAATAACGGAGATTCGATTGATGATAACACTTGATGAGTCTCGTGTGTCTTCACGTGCTTGTGCACTGTTCACATTCTGGAGATCTGCAGAAAAAAAGGAAATCATTGGTGATTCTGATACTGACGGGCTTGTTTGACTGACTAATAAATGAATAAATAATCATTACAACATGTAAAAACAACAGTACTGTAGATTCCTTTACACTCAGACCATTGAAACTCACTCGACAAGCCATTTTTAATAATTAAAAACCAATGTGGCCATAGTTACTTTTTGACTTAGTTGTAGCATTTTATTTAAGTTTGTAATGTTAGAAAAGCTTTTCAGGGAAACGTCTGGCTGATCAACAGCACAAATATTATCATTATGTTTTAGTCGTTTATATCTTAGCTTACAACATTCATTGCTTACGTTTATGAAACTATTGACCCTCAAGGTTTGTTTTCTCTTAGTGCCACCTTGATAAAAGCACATTTAATAACATGGTAGCACGTATGCTAACGCTAGGAACGTATTTTAAATGGTAGAATTCAGAACCAAATGGTCACTCTTCTACCATTTGAAAGACACACAGTCAGAGTAAAACAACGTTAAAGAGAAGGAGATAAACACGTACCTTTAATCGAAGGGAAAAACAAGGGGTTAAGAATATCTTCTTAGAAATACTTCGTACGGTTGAGAGCTCTCTGTGCAAGCTGGCCGCTCTCGTCGGTTATTCTCTCCCAGTCCGTTTGACCCACCACGAAGCCGATAGCGCGCTTTCGATCGGCTTCCTTCTGCTCTTCGAGATCCGCCCATCGGACCTACACCAAAAAAGGATTTTGTGTTATGAGCAGAAAATGGTGTAAGCTACATGAATCACTTCAATAAGGCTGAAATATGTGGACATTGCTATTCCAAATATATAACAAGGTTTTTATGTTGCCTTGTTGGCATAAAGGTGATTACAACTAACATCGTCGTAGCACAGCGGGTGAATTTACCCTTTTCTTTCCCGGCTGCGACTTGCGCGTGGCATAGTCGTCCGGCAGCTGAAGGTAGTCCTCCAGGCCTGACATGTGATCACCGTCACGTTTCCTCTTCCCACTGCTCTTCAGACCGTCCAACTTGTCTGTATAAATGGAAGATTGCTGCTCAGGTCACTTACGCTCTCCCGGAAAATAACTTCACACCCTCGTTCTAACAGTTAGCTACTAAAAGAGAGCCGGTTTGAGTTGTGGAAGAGGTTTTTGGCGCTAACTTCCATATTGGTCATGTTCTCTTATTATCATATACTAAGGTTAATTGTAGATGGAAATGTTTCAGGCAACCGTCACTTGACAAATATGGACTTTGTTTAGGAATGTTAAAACGGAAGTTTAACAAGCAAATCTACTTTCACAACATGATATTTGTATCATGGTTTTTGTCCTGCTGTGTGCAGAGAGGTAGAGGGTATAGAATGGAAATAGCATTCACCATGTAACCATGGTAACCACAACATTATATACAATTCAATCAATGTCATGAAAAACACAACCAATACTGTCATCCTAAAATAAAGACAATTAGGAGATACACCTACCGAGCTTTGCCTCAGACGTGTCCATCTCCCATTTGCTTTTTGGAATGTAGCCCTAGATTATATAAAGAAACACTGTAACTGTTAAACATCTTGACATTACAGGGGTAAGAGAGACAGGGGGGGAGAGGGGGGGGGGGGCTGAAAAGAGAGGAGACTGGTTTATTAGAGGTTAAAGAACAAACATTGACGACTGTAAATTATCTAAAGACATATTACGTAACATTGGCATGTCAACATTTGGATGTACAGGTGCTGTAAAATGAGAATAATTAATAAGTTCAGATGAAGCCGTCGTCCTCAGCTTCAGGGGAGAAAGAATCAAGTAAGTGCTTTGGCAAACACAAACTCTGTCCCCGAAAATAATCAGGCAGTTTGGTAAACGAATGCCTGACGTTACAAAGAACAAATACTCATGAGCTTACAATTGATGGCGTGTTCCCAAATGTAACGTCACTGTTACTCCCAGTTTCTGACTCTTTGACTGGCTAGCCAACAGCAAACCAAAAAGACAAATTATACATTTGAGGCTATTTGGGAGAGCTACATGAGTCCGTCCTGCACATCAGTTAACGATGTTATATATTTCGACTGTAGCTGAAACTGGGGGGCAACTTTAGGGGGCTTGTGTCAAAACGTATGCGATGTTTTGAATTAAGCCACATTTGAAAACACAGACTTGACACACATTTAGATTCAGTTGTGATATGATGAGAAATTAAATGAGTACGACTGATTCTTTGCAGCCGTTGTTCATCTTCTTCAACATGTTATTAGTCAACAGATATTAAGGTTCCAAACAACGTCGGGTCATTTACCTCTTTGTTTTTAAGGTTTTCTTCCAGTGTGTTAACATTGTAATGTTTTTCTATACGTCTGTTCTTGACAGATGTCAGAGAGTCATTTCTCAATAGATGGAGCTTTGTGCTCTTTACATTGTTCTACCTTTTCCTCTCTAAAAAAGAGCAGTGAGGATATAATCAGTGACACTTTAGTTGCTTCGTCAACAGCTCTGATTTTTACCAACTGAAAAATACATGGATATTTTAAAACAAAACATCAGTTTTCTTCAACTTTTAGGATGTAATCCACTTCATTCACCATGTTTTATGTCTCCTTTTTGTGCAAAATGTCAAAAAGACCCTGCACACTAAGGATGCGACATATTCTACATTTGATTATTAAAATGATCTGACAAATAAACCACCAAACCGAGTTCACATTACCCATTATGTTGACAAAATACAGATAGACAAATAGACAAATCTCTCTCATTGGTTTGAAAGCATAAAAATACATATTCAAATGGTTAGAGCAGCTGGTTGGAGAATGATGGTTTGTGGATTTTGTTGATCATTAATTTTGTTAGAATTAACTTTCTTGTCTTGTAAATGTCACATGAGTATTGACAGTGTTAATGGTGGTTGTGTATATTTGCATGTATCAGGAATGGGTATAGTGGGATGTGTTACTTTTATTATTCCTCCAGATGTTCAGCTGCTGAGGCACTTACTAGAATGTTTCATAACAATGTTCAAAGTGTATTAAATTCATTGAGAGCATGTGCACACGGGATGATACAAACTATCACGGATGAGAAAGATGCACGGTTAGGAAGTCGACTTCCTGTGGTCGGCACTCTGGTTCAATCAAAGTTATGGTGCTGATTTCAGTACTGATTTCAGAGCTGGGTGACTATTGGAAAAGTTACAAAGTGAGATTCAGATAATGACCCAGGCACACTTAGCCAAACCCACATGGAATTACATGTGGAGGTGACATGGTGCTTCACCTGACAACAGACCTCAGATGTTCTGTTTATCCATCAACAGATAACAATGACACATAGAAGACTTTGAATCTGTCTGTCTACAGACTCTCACTTAAAAATACACAGACATTTTATAGACCAACTAGATTCCGTCAGGTAAGTGAAGTTGCACTTCTGTATGGCAGTGGCTGCATGCTTCGTCCACACCCTGTGCAGTGATGCACTTTACAACACCATGTTGGGCGATGCTCCATCACATATAGGAGCGGAAACAAGGACATCACAAGGAATCCTTCCACACCCAACTGTGATGCTGCGATATATAACCCGCGTCTGATGGTGATGCTACAGTAGAGTAATAAAGTAGTAGGACATTTTAGAAGTATCCAGGCTAACAGGACATTGTCACTCGTCTAATCAGGTGTGATTAACACTATTATTGATGAATGCATTCCATTTGTTGTGAGCCAGACTGAAGGCTCGTAGTGTGCATCACCCAATGATTTCGCTCACTGGGACAATTCATGGAATGGAGCCATTGTTGATGTTAGTGTTTACACGTGTTTGTTTTGCTTTGACAAGTCCAAATATCCCGAGTGAAAATGTTTCTTCTCTTACCAAGATGTTCAGGCTTTTTTTTTTCCTGGTTGTAATATTGTGAGATTATCTTTTCTGATTCTAAAGCATACAGAATACTTTTTATTTACTAAAAAATTGCATCAAATTGTATTTGACTTTAAATTAAAAGAAATGTATCAATATGATATGATTTTCTCCCTAAAATTCCACTGCAAAGCACACATGTTCCAGGTTTGGTTTCTGTCTACATGTCCATCATCAACACTTGGTTGAAGATAGAATGTGACAGAAATCAAAACATTTAATGGAACTTCAAGCCTCCTATTATTCTAAGGTATATAATCCGTTCATTTTATAACCACGCACACGTCAATATAAACAAGTTGAGATCTGGTCTGTACATTCATTACAGATGAAGGCTGACAGTGACAGAAACATGATCTGACTAATGTTCACATATGTAACATTGAATATGATGATACGGATTGGCTTTTCCTAAATGTTA
>CAAKHC010018867.1:80949-105478 GCA_901007825.1 Macroramphosus scolopax
GACAGGAAATTGCGTTAAAGCTGTACAGGGCTTAATTATGTAGTTTTCAAGCAAAAGGCATCTTAACAGATTACCGCTACCAGAGTTTTCGTACCATCAGTGTTTCCCCACCATGGCTTGATAAAGCAACGGTACCTGAGCCCATGAGGTCATGTGATTGGTGCCTGCCAGGTGATTTTAGAAACTTGGTGGAAGGATGGAGCAAGAAGAAAACAGAGTTTTTGGCCAGATCTGTTTAACATGGCAAAAAAAGACTTTTTCACTGGACCTCGGCAGATGTCTGAGCTGTCGGAGTGTCGACCATCTTTATACCAACGTGCATCAAAAAAAACATTAGTTCTGAAACTTTTTTTTCTTCATCCGTCCAGACAGGATGAATTCATTCCCACCATCGTTTTTAATGAAAATCTTTTATAAATTTATGAAGCAGTAAATGTTTTAGTTGGCTTTTAGGTTTTTAGATGAGCCACTGCTCATATGAGACATGTTTGTATTATGTCATGTGGTGAACTATTCCTACAAATATTTATTTTACATTCCAATCCGAAAGAATTTTCGGATTATCACACTGGCAGCTGTTGCAAAAATAATGAAACCTAATGAAACTTATTAAGCTGCACAAAAAAGCAGCGATGTTAAATTGAAGCATTTGTCCTGGAATGTTTGTTAGGACGCACAAACAAAAGGTATCGTAGGACCAAACATCTTGAGTTTATTTACTTTGAAGTCTATTAAATATTTGGAACGTTCAGCCAATTATATAATAGACAATTAGAAATGATCCTGAAACTTTAAGTAGAAGTACTAGATACTAAAATACTTTGTTTCCCTGGTATTGTTTTTTCATCCTACGTCCAGTCTTAGCATGAAATCTGAGCGAAGGCTAAATAGTAAAACCCTTAATAAAGGATAAATAGTTTAATATATTTGGCCTGTTTTTATTGCTCCCCTCCGTTTCCGCTGTTCCTCTCTTCTTTGTTTCCTTGTAAATCTGATAATTACTTCATAAACAATGTTTGGCTACATAACAGATACACAAGTAATACTTTCTGCATGTGGTAGTTGACTACAAGGAAGTGGATTCTATCAACTTTATGGCTAAATGTGGGTTTTTCGTGTCCTACCAGATCACCCTCTTCTTCCTCCTCTCTCTTGGCTTCTTTGGCCTCATCATCGGGATTGAAGTCTTCCATTTCGACCTAATAAAAGAGGCATGTTAGTTCAGGTGAGTTAATGAGAGAGGACTATATGATGTCTTATGGCTCAGGGGTTGAGATGCCAACTACAAACCTCAGAATACCCAGTTGCAGTCAGATTGGGGACCTGGATTACATATCATTCTCTCCCCCCTCATCTCCTTTGATATCTCTAATTCCCAGGAAAAGCCCAAAACAGCAATCATGAACAGCTCACCTCCTCTATAGCAGCATCCTGTAAAAGGGACCGGACATCCAAGCGCACCATGTGACGAGGAGATGACTCCCAGTTGTTCGACATCTGTGTGCAGAATGCTCCATTAGACAGCGTAAACCTCATTTATGAACTTCAGCTCATATTTCCCTTCTTACAAAAGCAAGCAAGACAGTCCAGTAATCTCACAGACCTTCATTATATCCTTAAGTGTGCGCCCATGGACATTTCTCTTCGTGCAGGTCTGAGTGTCCGCATTGATTTCAGCGATATACACCTTCACATGAGAAAAGAAACGTAAGCTCGGGGCAGACCAGGACAATATTTGTTTGCCCAATGAACAAGAAACTCACCTCAAAGCCTTTTGTTTTGGCTGCGCTCCAGAACTGATCAAACTGTTTCACCCTGTCATTAATAGTGTCTAATATGATGAAAGGGAAGAAGCCGTCATCCAGAGTTTTCTTGAATGTTTTAAGCATGCTGCTCCGGTAGGTGTCTTCCATCTCTGGCTCATATTCATACTCAAGACCCTACAAGACAAAGGTTTTTTGTTCGATGGTTGTTCATGTTTACACTAATTACATGATGTTGAAATGGGTAATTCTATTCTGCATGTCACACTCACCTTGGATTTGACCCTCCTTCCTGTGTCTGGGTCTTTCAGAACCTTCTCGACCTCTGTCATGAAATAATCGTCTAAACCAAGAACTCTTGGCGGGGCACCGCCACTGTCGACTTCCTTATCCTAATATTGTAACCGAGATTGAAAAGAAACATTTCATGTCTTTAGTTGGTAAGGCAGTAATTATGTCTGGTGTGTGTCTGGTATGGCGCCACTAACCCGTATGAGCTTTGCAACGTGGCTCTTCCCGCTGCCTGGCAGGCCTCTCATTATGATGACAATCTGTTCAGAACATATGACTCAAAATGAGAACGCAACCTTATAACATTCAAACTGTAACGTTCCTTCAGTTGATACATCGCAGCAACAGTTGGTACCCTTTCAGGCCTTGATAGTCTGCCGGGAAGTTTGAGGATGTCGTCTATGTTCTTGATTTCTGGCTTCTTTTCAACGGGCGGGGCCGGCTGCGGTGGAGGCGGAAGAGGTTGTGCTGTTGGAGGCCCTCGCTCCTCTGGATAACTTCTTCTGTCCACTGTATGATATTATTTGCAGAGCATTTCTCTTATTCGCAGTGTATTTTTAAGATGGATATACTTATATAGATTATTACCACAAATATAATCTATCACGCAACATGGCAATTTCAGTACTTCAGTACTCAATGAACGTACTGTAAGGCGAGGAGCCGTGGCTGTAGCGCTCAGGACCACCACGGTCAAGTCCAGTGCGCTCGTACAGATGTCTGTCATAGCTAGGCCTTCCGTAATGATCCTCTCGATCCCGACTGCCGCTTCGATCCCTCTCTCGAATCTCCCGTTCTCTTTCCCTGTATCCTGGGCGAGGAGGAGGTGCCAGCGGGGATCTACAAGAAGGATGAAGATAAATACGTAAACGGGCGTACACTGATGACTTATCACAATGTTGGTCACAATGTGATCTAGTACCTTTCTTCAACCATGGACTGTATGCTTGAATTAAAAAACAAACAAATAGAAAACAATATTACACACAGAAGCAAAGTATTTCCCAAAAGTTTGGAAAAAGGGTCTCTCGCCCACTGGGCACAGGACATTCACCTGTCATCCCTGTCTCTCGGGGGATAGCGCTCCCTCTCATATCTTTCTCTTTCATATTCAGGCGGAGGCTTTTCTCTGAAGAAATCCCTTTCACGACTGTAATCCCGGCGGTCCATGTAAGGGTCTGAACGTCTTTCGTAATATAGGTCTCTGCTATAAGGATCTCTGGGACCGAGAGGTTCTAGGAGAATAGAACGTAAAATGAATGAAGTTAGGTCAGAAGAAAAAAGCAAGCTCTTTTTAAGGAAAGAAACAAGCTTTGAAGTGTTAAACTCACCTTTTTCATAGCCCCTGTCTGATGGTACCGGGTCAGGCCTCAACACAATTCTCTCACCATAAGAGATCCGCTCGACAGTGGCACCAGGCTCTAGAACATTGAGTGTTTAATGTCATCAAATGTAATCAGTATCTGTTCAAATTATAAAAATGTGTTTCTCTTTGCTGCTCTTACCATGCCCATGCCCGTAATCCACAGTCTTTGGAATCACAGCAGGGCGTGGTGGCTGGTAATCTGTGGCAGCAGGTTTACTATCCCAAGACATTGTTTCCGTTGGGGCTATGTGAGCAGCTGAAGTCATCCCCTATGAGTTGGATATGACAGATCCGTTTGTACACAAAATGGCAATTTGTTTTTTCAGCAAGTAGTTTTATGAAGTGTGGAGAACACACAGTTATTTCAAAGACCCTTCATAGGTCAGAGGGGCCACACTGCTCCTCCTCAACATGCCACATGACTAACAAATGAGGATCAAACAATGAGGTAATCATTTACCTTCAGAACATTTCTGACATCTGGTGGGATCTCCAAACCAAGAAGACCAGCGGGAAGATCAGAGAGGACGTCAGCTCCTGAAGGCTGAGGTTCAGTGCCAGGGCTCTTCCCCTCTTTTAATTCCCTGTACATCCAAAAAAAATTCCCCCAAATCAAATTGACAATTAAGGAAAATCACGACCATTCGACCGGGGGCAGAAGATCTCAAATAGGTTGATGACACTAGACCTATGTCAGAATGTAATTTTGAGGAAAATAAGATTTAATGTAGTATTTTTTGATTAAAGTCTATAAATTACCTTATCAGTTTAAGCTCTTGAGCTGCTTTCAAGATGATTTCATGCTGACGTTGGGAGAGAGCAAGGACATTCGCTCCGCTTGGTTCAGCAGAGCTCTCTGGCAAGTTTGTGACAGGCTCAACAGGGGGTGGTTGTATATCCCCAGGAGCCTCTTCTCTGCGGTCATCATAGCGGGGTCTGCGATCCTCATAGTCAGGTGGGTACCCTCTGTCTGTTGGTGGAGGAAGTCTTGAAGACCTGTCCCATTCTGAAGGCAGTGGAGGTCTTGTTTGCTCTTCCTGGCTGTAAGGTGACGCATCCCTATACTCTCTGATTCTAAGTTCTCTTCCCCGGTCATGTTCATCGTAGGGATATGGTTGTCTTCTTTCACTTTCCTCTCGCCAATGGCCATCTCTGTAGGGCTCTGATGGTGATATATGGGGGGGATAGTCCCTGCCAGGCAGGGACTCTCTATTCCATTCGGACTCATGGAATTTGGCCTCATGCCGATAGTTCTCAGGAGGATATTCCCGTGGTGGTCGCCAGCGATAACCATCTTCCCCATGACAATAATCCTCAACAAAACCCTCATTACATTCCTGTTTGTATTCTTCGTTAGTTGAACCTGGCCGACCCAAACCTCTAGCTAGTCCACGACCCATAGGCCTCCTCCTCATTCCTCCCCTCTCTAGGATCTCATGTGGAGGCATGGGAGGACCTCTGCCATGGGGGGGTTCCCATCCAAGTTCTTTTTCCATTTCTTCATGATACAATGTATCCCCCATAGGATCCATCATTTCATGAGGTGGAGGTGGCACGCGTGGCCTTCCTCCTCCAGCTTCAGAATGCATCGGATAGTTATGAGGCTCATGTTCATGGTACATGGGTTGCTCGTCTGGATCCATTGTGGCATCGCCAGTGTTCATTCCATGGCCTAAAGACTCATGATCCATTGGTCCATGCACTGGATGATGGGGGAGACCTCGTCCTGGTTGCATGAAACTAGAACTACCAAGTGGTGGGCGACCCCGGCCAGGAGGAAATGGGGGTCTCATGCCTCTCATTGGAGGTCTGCTATCTCCCCAGTAAGTGTCTCCTTCCTCAGAGTACTCAGCTGACTCAAGTTCTTGCCAATGTCCATCTATTGGTCCTCCTCTTCCCATGGGGGGCCCTCCTCTCCCCATGGGGGGTCCTCCTCTCCCCATGGGGGGCCCTCCTCTACCCATTGGCGGTCCTCCTCTACCCATTGGCGGTCCCCCTCTTCCCATTGGCGGCCCTCCTCTTCCCATTGGCGGTCCTCCCCTACCCATCAGATGTCTACCTCTACCCATTGGTGGACCTCCTCGTCCCATAGGTGGACCACCTCGTCCCATAGGTGGACCACCTCGTCCCATTGGTGGACCACCTCGTCCCATATGTGGACCTCCTCGTCCCATTGGTGGACCTCCTCGTCCCATTGGTGGACCTCCTCGACCAACAGGAGGACCACCCCTACCCATTGGTGGACCTCCTCGTCCCATAGGGTGACCTCCTCTCATCATTGGAAGCCCCCCTCTCCCCATAGGGAGTCCTGCTGCTTGTGCTTCATAATACTCCTCCTCTGTTGGGAAGTAATGTTCCTCTGGCATCCACATTTCTTCAATGGGTATCTCTGATTCCTCACCACCCAACTGCCCGTATGAGGTATCTTGCCAATAATACTCTTCCTGCCCTTCTGGCATCATCTGGTCCTCTTCAGGTGGCATGTAGTCATAAGACATTTCACCCATCTCCTCCCCAGGCGATACAGCATTTGATCCCCTGAACTCTCCACGTCCCCTCTGCCCACGTCCTCGTCCAGGCACTTGGGCAGGTTCCGGGGGTTGGCCCCGGCCCCTACCAGGGGGTGGTCTTGGAAAGTCTGGTCGTGCCTGCGTTTGTCCAGAAGCTTGTGGTTCCTGTTGTGTTTCTGGGGGTTTTGGAACCACAGTGGGGTTGCTGGTATTTGTCAATGACCCATCTGGTTTTAGGTAATTTTGTGAATTAGTATCTTTTGATGCTAGCAGAGAAGGCGCAGTGACAGACGGCGTGCTGATAGCAGGTTTGGGTTTGGTGCTACTTTCAGAAGCATTCTTACCATTAGATTCCGCAGGTTTTGGGACAGTTTTTAAGGTTTGAGGAATGGGATCATTTTGAACAAAAAAACCTTCATTTCCGAGTATGTTGTCATCTGACATGTCTTCAGAATTGGTCTTCTTATCTGATTCTGATTTACTCTTTTCTTTTTCAGATTGGGGCTGTGGAGCTGATTTTGTTAGAGTCCTGGAATCCATATTGGCAGGTTGTTTAGTGACGGGGTCTGACTGAGGTTGGGGACCTTGCTGTTGTTTTTGCTGGGGTGCGGGAGGGCGTTCAAAACGAGTCTGAGGGCCAGGGTGCCTTGGCGGCTGTTCAAACCTGGGCTGCTGCTCAAATTGAGTTTGGTTCATCCTTGGTGGGTCAAATCTAGGGGGCCCATCAAAATGCTGCCGTGGTTGGTCAAACTTGGGGGGACCATCAAAGCGGTGTCTTGGCTGGTCAAACCGAGGAGGACCATCAAAGCGTTGCTGTGGTTGATCAAACCTTGGAGGACCATCAAATCGCTGTTGTGGCTGGTCAAATCTGGGGTTGTTCCCTCTATGGCCAGTGAAACAACATAAATTGAAAGACACATTATTAACATAAGCTTTCTTTTTAAGTTATTATATAATAACCCAACAACATAAATCAATTCATATTCATTGTAAACATGAGGTACTGCATGAAAGAAGGTCCCAATTCAGTTTTTCCGGCTGATATCCTGATTTGGCTAAATACAGACTGTGTATCAGAAAGCAAACGAACCCCATAACACACCATTATATTACTGAAGGAATTAAAATAAATCAGCGAAAGTTGATCATTGGTTTGTCAATTTAACCGGCGAAAGAAACAATCAAGCTCAGAGGGGGACAAGTATTTTTAAATACTTTTTCACAATTACACCCTAATGTTCAGTTCTAGCTAAGGATGACGTAAGAACCGATACTGTTTTTCTGTGGTACTGGAGGAACCGAAGGTGCCGTAGATGTCGTATATTGGACAATAACAACATGCAGGGTGACCGCAACATTTCAGCAAAGCCAATCTAAAATGTACCTCATTTTATACTGAAACATTAATTACAATGACAATCACACCGCCATGTAAACATCTGTACTGACCGTGGACCTCTAACGCTGAAGCTGGGTTGCTGAACAGTTGTGGGACCCGGTGGTCTGATTCCTATACCAGCAGCGCCACCACCTCTCACTGGGGGCCCAGCAGGTGGAGTGGGAGGTGGACCTTGGGATCTGGAACCAACAGAAACTGGGGAATTCTGCATTGCCGGATTCAATGGCTGCTGCTGCATTTGCATGTCTTGTCCAGGGTAATGGCCAAACTGTCCCATAATCCCGCTATTATACTGGCTTGAGGTAAACGGTACCATGGCAGTTAGAGTGGCAATTCGTTCTTGTAGGTGTGAATTGGTGGCGTTCATCTGCTCCTGCCACTGCTTCCATTGATGCTCATAGTCATGCAGTTGGTCTTTGTGGGGATACGTCTGGAACTGCTCAAACCACAGGATGAAGGTGCGCTCCCAGTCTTGAAATAATGGAGTGAACTGCTGCTTCTGATTCTCATAGTGCCTCAGCTGCATTTCAGCAGACATCGACTGCAACAAAGAACATTAAGCTTAAGATGAAATACGTTTTGATATATCATCATCAGGTAGGTTGATGTAGAAAAGAAAAGATTGTATACTTTTAAAACGCTGGCTTGTAAGTCATACATAGTCTTATACTAGTTAGGTTTGAAAGCCGTACCACAAGGGTGAAATTTGGTGTTAATGCTGGTATAGTTTTCTTTGCATAATACGGTCTGGTTTGTTGATTTTACCTACCTGTAGGTTTACAGGTTGCTGAACCAGCTTTTGGTAGTGTTCCAGGATCTGCTGAAGCTTTTCGTGCTGCTGCATGAGAGCCTGGTAATGTAAACTGGCTCTCTGCTGCTGCACCTGTTGCCACTGAGCTGCTGCAGCCTGTAGCTGCTGGAGACGGGCAGCCTCCTCTGGGTCAAGAGGGATCTTTGTCTTTAACACAGAAACAGAAGCAGAGCAATGACTTTGAACTCACAGAGAATATTTCTGACATAATGGCATGTAGTAGGTGAGGGAAGGGCTATAACACTTTTGGAGATGTAGACAAGTTATTATAGATTTGCATTACTATTGCTTTCAGGTAACTGTTGTAACCAAATTCTACTGTCACATACACGATCATACAATGCACAGCTCGATGCCTTTCATACCCGTTCAAGACAAGTTTTAATTGTTACTCACACAACCTTGCTTTTTAGGCATGCTTACCTCATCAGGTGGTGGAGGGGGTGCTGGTGGCTCCTCTTTTGGAGGGGGTGGAGGAGGTGTGTTTTTAGGTGCATCTAATGGAGGAGGAGGCAATACCAATTGACCCATGGGTGGTGGGAAAGGACCCTCACCATCTTTTTGACTCAGTTTTGCTCTCTCTTGCTTTAACTTCTGTAGATTCTGAAGATGTTGCTTGTACCAAAGTTGCTGTTGCTCCTGGGTGATTATAAGGCCATTGGTCAGACACAGCACATGTGGAACCTCTGTCTTTCTGTTCCTGATCCCACATGATTAGTTCAGTAACAGGCAGAGTTGAGAGTTTACTAGTAAAGTACAAATATATAACACCTTAACAAGGCTTTACAAACTTCAACAGAAGTAACACAACGAAAATTGTTGTACAAACACTGTTCTTACTTTCACAAAGCAAGTGTTTATAAAATCTTGCTTTCCCTGTTTTTACCTGTCAATTCCACAACATTAATTATAGAAATAAAAACATTATATAAAATGTACATGGGTAATAGTTTTGTATTACTAATATAAGCATAAGAAATGCTCTATTTTGTGTCAGCTGGTGTAATTGTTTTTTTTTATTCTAACCTGCAAACTAATGACAGTAACACACTTTGTTTTGTGGCTCATTCAACAAGCGGGGGTACATGGCAGGATGTGGGGTCCTGTTTCTAAATTAAAATATACTATATAAAGTATCTTTGATCAAAGTGACATGACTTTGCACCATGTTAAGATAGATATGAGACATTACCTGCAAATGTGAGGCTTTTTCCTCTTCTCTCATGGACAGATCCTTTAATTTGGGAGCAGCAGTGCTCTCCAGTGGCTTTGAATGCGGGGGCTCAGGAGGTGGAGGACCGGGCTGGGGCTCCTTAGCGTGAGGCTGCGGCGGCAGAGGAGGAGGCTGCGGATGATCCTGCTGAGGAGCAGAGGGACCTCTCGTTGGCTGAGAAATAGGTTCCATATGTCCCGATTCTTCTGATTGCCAGGGGGACCCCGAGTATCCGCTTGGGTGTCCACCACCGTAAGCACCACCAGCGTTGCCATGTTGTAACACTGTCTGGAGCTGTTTTTGATGGAGCATCTTAAGCTGCTGCATTTGCTGGAGGTGTTGCTCCTGCAGACTTGAGAACATAGAGCCACTAGGTGAGGCCTCGAAGCCGCCGAACCCCGGTGCCGGTCCGGCGTGGCCGCCAATAGGCGGCTTATGTTGTCCGGACCCTCCATAGTTTTGAGGCTGAGGAGCACCGTAATTTCCCCAGGAAGGATACATTATCGCAAAGCGAGGCGATGGGCACAGCCTTTGTGCTCACATTCAGCCGGGCATTCGTTGGCTAACGTTAACAGAGCGCGTTGACCTAGCTAGCATTCATGAAACCGAGTTACATTGTAATTTCCCACCTGGGTTGGACCGCATTAAACAAACCCATATATGTAGTACGTAACAGTTATCCAGTAGGGACAGATATGTGTAGGTTTAGCCTTGTGAAACTAAACTACAAAACAAAAGTCATTTGTTGACTGTGTTGTTGAATGGCTGCTCGCTGCAGCTCCAGTGAAATTGGCGACGGAAACACGTCACAGCATTGGACTACAGCTTCCGGCTAGAATTTAGCAGTCAACTGAATGGAACTTCCTGTCTGAATGATCTGATATGTCTGAGGTTGATTTCTGCCTCTCAACAGAGTATGAAATATTTATAGAACAAACACAGGCTCATTCAACAAATGCATTGCCACGGTCCCTTATATAATACCATTATTTAATGGTATATTAGAGAATGTGCCCATTATTGTCCTCATAGGAGACTTTGGTCAGTTTTTCTAAATTTCATAGATAAACTACATATTTCATTTCAGATTTATATTTTTGTTTTAAGGATCATTTCTTTGGTAGGCTTTGTTTTTAAGAAGGAAAATTAAGGTAATCTATATCAAATCATTTATTTTTCTTGCCAGATTTTAGTACGAAAAATACAAAATCAATGGTTCTACACCACGTTTGTTCTTTGGTCAAACAATTAACTAATTTTTTTTTCCAGTTTATTTATCCTCTTGCTACTTTCAATGATTCACATCACAATTGGAGGTTCATTAGCTGACCCTGAGTCTTTGCTTCTACCACAAGAGGGAGACATTTACTGAGACATTTCCACTCCAGACGGAGGCATTGTTTAAAAAAAAATCTTCACAAATGAAACAACAACAACACTAATAATGAGGACAACAACAATAATAATAATAATAACACAAATAATAATAATAACAATAATACTTTGATAATGTGCACAATATCCGGTAGTAACAGTAAGTACATCATATTGTTTAAATTGTTTTCTACATTAGAGGAAATACATTACATATGATACATTTAATCAAAATGATCAAAACTGATTGGAGGGTTTATTATCTAAAAAAAAAAAGGCCTACAGCCATGAGTGTCTGCACCATTACAGCGGTTTGTTGTGTTGTTGAGTCTTGTAACGAACTGTGAGAGTTCAGACAGTGAGATTTTAGAAGTAGAGATGGTAGGGTAGCAGGGAGAACAGCAGGAGGTAAAAGACCAGTGACTTTAGGCCGCCCTTGAGGTCTGATACACATAAGAGTATTTTTGTCTTAAGATCACCAGTAAATCTGTATTAATTTTGACCAGAACCACTTAAAAAGAATCGTTAAAGCGGATTAATCAAGCCCGCCCTGTTTAATGTCTCCCGTTAATTAGTTTGTCAGCAGTGTTTTAATATCGCCTAATGACTTCATATTTCACTGATGACATTAAAGGGGTGTTAAAAGAGGGGAAATGGCCCATTCAGGATTCAGTTCTTTCGCTTAAGACGCCCTCGATGAATAAGACAAGGTCAAAGAGGCCTAGCCTTAAGGGAGAGATACATTATCAGGGGATGGGGGTGGAAGAAATCCCATAGAGGAAGCGCTCTCCTCTCTAAAACAGCATGACGGGCACAATGTGATACAGTTCTGTCTTAGAACAATACACTGCACAGGGAATTCATGATACAGCTTAGGGCCGCCACGCTGTATAGGATGGCAGGATAGCCCCACAGTGTACAATAATACGGATACTGGGGACTGATGCTTTTGGATGGGAGGCGCGAAACAGATTGTCACACTGTTCATCTTTGTACATTAATACAAAGTATTTCCTGACATTTTTCATTGTAGTATCAGAGGAACTAACTGTCTAAAGTTAGCCCTCTACAATCCGGATCAGCACTTTCTAAAGCTTTCTGAGCAAGAACAAAGAAATCAGAAATCGTAAAGTTGTAGCTCACAGTATTGAGGACACTGCATTTTCTCTGTGATGAAAATCCTATGTTAAACAAAATGCTCAATGGAGGCTAATGGATCCCGAACAAGTCCATGCACTGCTTCCAAAATGCTTTGTTTGACAAATCAATTTTCCCATAACCCGGTGAGGAGAAAAGTGATGCGGATTGATCGGCAACCCTCCCCTCCCCTGACTTTGTTTCCAGAATATTGTTTGATGGCTGGATAGATTAATTGGTATGACATTTTAAAGCCTTCTCTTGACTGTCAGCATCCAAGCCTCTATACGCCAATCGAACCTCGGTCTAATTGTCTACTCTATAATACCTCACTTCACAAATTAGAGACGGTGCCTCTATAAACTATTCCCAGTTTAAGACCCAAACAACATCCCGCTGCTTAATCAGACTTTGGTTTGAATAGGGGTGATGCTGGGCTGATAAGATCGAGCGCACTAAAGGGCATCGCCCAAACTGCTGCGCCAGCACATTTCATCTCAGCATAGTAGGTCGGAAATATACAAATGTGATCCAAGTAACTCCTTCATACAAACACCTGCATACCCATCAGCATTAGTCTAAAACTAACTCTCCTACACAATCATTGAAAACCTTTGAGGAAGCTGAAACTAAGACAGTTTTGGGGGTTTTCAAAATAAGGCTTATTGTTTACGTGGAAAAACTGCTGCAGGCTATCTTTTTAATTGCCTTTGACCCCAAATGTCTCTGATTCCCAAACTCATCATTGTACCCTTTATGATCTGGTTGACTGGCCATCACTAAGTCTACTTAAACATGTCACATGTACAGTATATTTGGGTACAAGGCCGTGCTGTGAGCTCCCCTTAAAGTATATATATATATAATCTCCTAATGCAGACCTCCAGCAGTCTTCAGCTTCGTTCCACCAGGTGACTTTCTTACCGGGCTCCTAAGGGATGGGCCCTATTCATGGCCGACATCTGGACTTGTCAGACACAGGGAGAATTAACAGCATTAATGATGGCTGCATTCAATTTGGGCAAGCAAGACCCGGGGCTCTGGTACTCACTGACCTGGCTTACTGGGACAATCAATGGAACAGAGTGATTGTTAATGTTAGCATTCACACCTGGCTGTGGCCCCGAGGTCTGACTGAGGTCGCCCTCGGAGGTGATCTGAATCTCAAGAGAAAAAACACTTGAATTAGGGCAATTACAGGGCGGAGGTTCAAATCATCTAAATCAGAGAACTTGAGATCACTGATTTTTCAACCATTTTGCCTACTTCAAAGAAATAAAGATACTCCTGATGGATAAAATATATATATTTTAATTTTCCGAACTATACCTTGGCAACAACTGTAAAAAAGTCAGAATGCACAGTAATACACTTTTAATAATACATTTACACTTATGTTCAAGAGGAATACAGCATACATATGCGGAACTGTAGTTTTCATTGAGATTGATGTTGTTCAGACTTGATGTAATTCCATAGATCAAGTGTATATTGTGCAATTCATGTAACTCAAAAAAATTAACTGGGGAAAAAATCTACTAAAAGTCAAAGTATATTGAATTTACCTGCACATGAATAGTAAGTTTAAATGTTTAAATATAAGGAAAAAAATTTTTTTTGGTTCCACCTTTATCCCTGATACCAAATGCTTTTGAAAAACAAAAAAGGATGGAGACAATAAAGTATCAACAGCTCAATTTTTCTCACAATATTCAGTTGATTGAACAAGACTGCTGTTAGTGGGGTATCTACCCTCCACATTTCATCACCATCCATTCATCATTCACGATGACAAATGGCCTGACTTGACTTCAGTGTTGTGGGCCGGGTTCCTCACACTGCAAGCTGCTGGACTGCCCACCTCCCTTCACTCGCTACACCCCCCTATCAACCCAACACACCCACTCGCCTTTGAAAAACTGTAATTGAATGAGTTTATGTCGTCAAATTGATTAATCATACTAATTTGTACTTATTAGTGGGATGGTTGAAAGCGATGACAATTAGATTAATGAAATTAGTCCATTCTTCCTTCCCACGCCGTACTTCCAACTATAACAAACCAAAAAAAAAAATCATAGAAGAGGAGACTGTTATGACAAAATTGGCAATCAAGGTTTGGCTGCTAATTGAATGTCTGCTTTTATTAATGATGAGGTTTATAAAAAGACCTTGGGAAAGGAATATTAATTGATTAATCAAAGCGCTCTAAATTAAAGGGGGAGTACACAAAGCAGAGGTCTGAAATTCCATCTGCATTTAATTGTGAAGAATGCGCAGCAGTGTCTTTCACAAGAGGAAAACATTCCTGCTTGATAAACAATATACTGGTATATATTTTACACGGTGAAGAAAGATGTTTTTAATATTAGCAAAGTAGAGGGTTAATGAAATGTTATTTCACTGTAATTAAATAATCTACATTGTATTGTGGCAAAGAAATTAGTGCAAAAATCTCCTCTGTCTGTTGCACTGAAGAGAAAGTTGAGCGTACAGAGAGGATAAAGTTTTAAAATGTTGCAGAGACTTTACAGTGAAGCGGGAAGTCGACGGATCACAGATGGGTCCTGCGAGGAAACCACAAGTCCCAGCGGACATACATTCATCATGTCTGTTGGCCGGTTTTTGGAAAACAAAAATCCATATAAGAATATGTAAATGTGTGTAACCAGAGTGTGAGATCCCTTCAGCTGATAGACTGCTTTGAATTTCATTATGCAACAAACTGTCCAGCGGTTATAAACGATGCTCATGAAAAAGAAGGGATGTCTCGATATGATAAAGATGAAATGTAATAGTTTATGCCAGCATGAATCCGATTGTAACATCCGCACTATTAGAAAGGCTGATAAGAGCATTTATGACTATTTGCTCGGTGTCATAAAGGGAAGTGGGCTGTTTGATTAATACGAGCAGCTGGCTGCCTCCAGGTTCAACAGACTGTGTTGTTGCAAAGAACTTGCAGAGGCAGTAATGGGCCGGTATAAATACTAGAATGTGAGCTGTCACACATGTGAGATAAGCAGAATTATGACCAACGCTTTGTGCATTTACAAAGTAGGACGCTTGATATGCACGCTGTGTAAATGTACGTGAGTAATGTTTTTGTTTTCGCTAAAGAAATATGCACTTAGATGCCAAGATGCTATCTGCGTTTATGGTCCGTACGATACAAAGCAGGGTTTCCACATTGGAAAAACATATAAATCTTGCTCACATGTACACTGCAGGAATGGATTACACTGACTTCACCCATTCAATCAAAGCATTGGGTCAGCATTTTTTTACACACTATAGTCCAACATTTCCCTCTATGTGCAGGGAAATGAACACGTTAAACCACAAAACTCTTCTCTTAAAGCAGTTTGTTTTGCCTTGTTTTGTCTGTTTGACAGGTTTTCTTGACACTGAAAGTTTTTTCTTTAATGAAAATTGCAGGCGAAACGATGGTTTATCCTCCTTTGGGGTGGCATCTGGTAATTGGAAGGTTATTGGTTTGATCCAGCAGATATAAGAGGAAGAGCAGGACCCTTAACTGTCCTCCATTATTAGTACTCTGTTAATGCTTGTGTGAATGGGTGAACAATAAATGATATGTTTTCCACTACCTCTGCAGTTTCTGGAAGCTAAATCTCCAGACATACATTCAAAAGTAGACGACAAGTAGACAATGATTACGGGGATGCATCCTTCAGTCTTCCTTATTCATCTTTTATTGACATTTGCACCTTATACTTGCCATTTGCTGTGCTGCTCCTTCTCCTTATGTCAAAAAAAAACATCATCAGTTGTTACAGAACTGCCAAATGTTCCCATTTGAAAGTCTAGTTTTGGCCCCTGTGAGTGCCAGTTCAGAGCCGCGCCTGCAGGTTAGAGGCTGCTTGGCAAGGGACGGACATGGTTGATGTTACGACATCTAGCTGAGATGTATCTATAAATAATCCTACACATGTTCCATTAAACCTGCTGCAAAGAGGAACATTGCACAGAAGCTGAAACACATCTTCAAAGATGCAGTAAAGACACTTTACAAAGTAGATGCAATCCAGGTTGGTGCATTCGAGGAACGTGCTCATTTCTCAACATTTGACCGTGAATCAGAATCCCTGGTTGATCCTGAATGCTACATCGTATGAGAGTTGACCGCTCATCTCTGGGCCCAGCCTCTATGTAGGTAAAGATTGTGATGTCCCACCGACAGGATGCAAACCTCCGTGCGCCAAATCTATCGACAGGCTTCAATGTGAGACTTGATCAAATGCTACCGCACCAGTCAGAGGCCATCAGTGGTCAAGACATCCTCATCGGCAGGATCTATCGTCTCTATTTACACAGTCCATCCTCTTTAAACTGCGCTATTGATCTTGGCCTAGGTCATGGAGGTTTGGCATCAAGGTAAAGGAAGGGGGAGGCAGGCTAGGGTGGGAGAGTGAGGACGGGAAAGGAAGCGAATAAGGACACGGAGGCGGCAGCTCCTCCCGGGTGTCTCTAGTGCCAGTTTTTTCTTATTTAACATTTGACCCTGGTGTTGGCTGCACTGTTCAATGCAGCACCCTTATTGTCAACATATAGTCGATGTCTGCCAATATTTTGAATGGGGACTTGTCATTTCTCTTCAACAGAAGCTTAAACATACACTTAGTAAACTGTATTGATCGATCTGGGGTCAAAGATTTGCCTTTTGTTTTAGCTTTTCTCTTCCCTCTAAATCCTTTTCTTGCAAAGTCAGTATTTGATAACGTGGAACAACAGATCTGTGTTTTCAATCCTCTCCGCGGTGTGACAGTTGCCCCGCATCCTCCACACTTCAAATATGGCATCGCATGCGGTCGCCTGTTGCTGTCCTTATTTTACAGCTCTGTGCCTCAGTCCATTAGCGACTCCGCTGCCAGAGCGGAGCTGATAAACCATCTGGCCGGCATCCCGAAACAGATAGCAGCCTCTTAATGGAGTGAAAAAGTAAAAGCAATTAATGTCACATTAGCACATCACTAATAAGGCCTGCCCCTCCAGTATGCTGTAGCGGGAATAATCTGTTGGTTCAGACGGAGATACGTCCCAGCAACCCCTCACTGCTGAGAGACTCCTGAACCACAGCAGACGTTTATTTCCACAAAGAAATTAAACAATTGCAGGTCGGCCTATCCCAGGAAATGTGGTTTATAACATCGCTAAACAATGACATGGATACAGAACAACATAAGAATGTATTTGGAGTTGTGTGTCAGACCATCTGGTCATTGTCGAGTCATATTAACTTTCACTATTGGCTCTGTGTTGGTGTCAACAAGTCTTGAGAAAAAAAAATCTGGCTCTCACTATGTTCACCAGATAGTTGCTTATTTTGTCTGCGGTTTGATGCTGGCAGGTGGAGTTTAATCTACCTGGAAACAGCTGCATGCTGGGAGCTGGGAGCTGGGAGCACCGCCGCTGAACTTAAGTTGGGGGAAGGAAAAAAAACAAACCGATGAGTCGACGCTGGCACACCCCGTCGAGCCGAGGGAGACGAAGAGTCTCGCATTCACGCACGCACACACATTGTCATGCAAAATCCATTGTTGCCATAAAATATTGATATCTGAGGAAAACAAATGAAAAGCGGGATTACAGCAGCATATTTTGGTCATTCTCGTTCCTGCAGCGGCGACACGCTTCATCAAATCAACCTGTGGTGAGATGTCGTGGCACCGAAGAAATGCTGTTTACAAAGTTTCAAACATGTCGCCCGAGTCTCTGAAGCAAACATGACATGTACAGCAGCTGTGTGTGAGTCCACCCCGCTGCCCTGAATCCCTGACATTGCTGTCCTGACCTTCCTCGCCTTCAGCTCTCAGCCTATGAACTGTATTTCAAACTTCACACGACGGCGTCCCCGTCTCGAGAGCTTTCCCCAAAACAATGCATGTCCTCTCCGGCTTGAACGAGAGCTGGCTTAATTGTTGTCCTTTCCCTGTGTTTAATTATGAGAACACCAAAGCGCCGTCGTCGCTGCTGTCTAATTCCTCTATGTTCCGCTAATTATGTTGTGTTAATATGTTTTTCTGTTACGGCGTCAAACTCATTAGCTCAGCGGTGACACCGACCTTAATTGGATAAAAGGCCACTGAGTCACTTTTCTTTGATTAAAATTATTGCTTCCTTATACAAATCAACTGTCACCAACTAGCTTTAACAAAACTGTTTGTCAAGACATTATTGAACATTTTTCCTTCTTCAAAATGTAATAGAATATCTATTTGGAGCATCACATGTACCGGCACGAAAGAAATTCCTCCACCTCCCGTGTCAGGGGAGCTTTCTGCATGCTCATGTTGCCGCCTCCATAGGAGGAATAAGGATCAGCCGGGGCAGAGAAGCTCTACCAACCTCCAAAATGTCAGACACTGCGGTATCATCAGTCACATTAAATGGGCTTTTCCTCCAGCTTCTGCCTTTGTCTTTCATGTTGGGATCCTGCTGGGCCCAATGCACAGCGGTGATGCTGGGAATTGATATGCACTTATTTAAAGCTTGTAAATTACAAGCTCTAAGGTCAAGTAACCCAAAAACTAACTTATGTTTCTGGAGTTCTTCTCTTGGCACCATTTGAATACATTTCACTGCATTTAATTTATGTTTAACTCAAGTTATCCCATTTAAGGTTTTTGCCTGAAACCCATTACAGTTTACTACGTTGTTGTTGGTGGTTAAATCACGAGCTTCGCCTGCTGCCATGTTTAAACACCACAAAGTTAATATCAAGCCGACCTCCATTTAACATGCGTCCCGATATAGACAGAAAACAGACCGACACCACCACGGCTCTCCAATCCCCAGCACCCCTGTTCCCACACCCACGCATGCCCTCAATTACCCTACGAGCACCGCATGTGCAACATCATTAATAAGATCCACTAATAATGGTGGCGAGCTCCATTGGCCGTGAGTGAGATTTGACTAATTACAGTAATTGTATTGGAGTCATGCTCATTAAATATGAAAATTGTGTTCTGTGAAAATGAATGGGTTTTCATGATCAGCCTTGTATGGACAGGCAAGAAATAAATTAGAGAGCAGTTTCTCATTGTGAAATTACCCACAGCACACACAGATACCTGCCACACCCCCCGGTCTGGTGATGCAGTGTGTGTTTGCCAGCGATGTGTGGGCGCACTTGTGTGGATGTTTGCAAATGTACCATTACTTGTTGCATATGCGCTTCCTTACACATCCTGTATGCATGACTCGCCCTCCTATGAAACGTGGAAATGTTAATATTGCATTAAATTGCAATTATAATGTGTTTTTCTTGATTTACATGAAGAGGTGTTCAGCTACATTTTTTTGTATTTTCATCTGATTTGATCCCACGTAGCTTATATGAAGTTACTTTTCTGGAATTGTTCTAAACTGAAATAAAACACAATGAAGAACATTTAAACAATGTAAATATATATTTTATTTATACTGGGGAAATTATATATAATGAAATATTTAATAAGGCTTAATCCTGTTTTTTAAATGGCGTTGCAACACAATGTGTGAATACTGTGAATCTGGCTAAAAAGCCTGTTAAAGAGCATAAATCATCGATTCACATGTCTAATACACTGTGAAGGCATCTGCAGTTGTTCACTTCTTATGTAACTGGTAGACACGTATCAGTTAGTGTAGGTGATGCTGTGTCAACCCCGGCTTCTTTTCACGGTGGTGTACCCCAAGGCTCAGTGTTAGGTCCCCTGCTGCTCTCCTACACGCTGGGCGACTTGATAAGAAACTATAACATTCAGTTCCAATTCTATGCCAATTACAAAAATCTCTCTCCCAGTTAAACCTGAGGAAAAGACCAGCCCATAAATCTTGAGCCAACTTTTAGCATCCTTACATTCACCAGATTTTAATCAAGTTTAAGGCTTCTTTGGTGGTCCGTCACCTCCTTGTATCACTCCACTGCTCTCCTCTCATGACCAAACGTGCTGCTGCTAAAAAACAAAAGTGACATTTGCTGTTGGCGCCCAGAGACTTTGGACTTCCCTGCCTGAAGAGAGCAGGAGTGCTGAATCACAGCTCAAGTTTAAACCGTTGATCAAAACAAACTTGTATAAAGCTGCTTTTAAATTCTTGACTGCAGTGCGTTGTTGTTTTTGGTTTCCTTGATTTTAAATTCACGTTTGTTATTCTCTCTATAATTTACACTTTGTGTCTTTCACCTGTGTCTTTTATTTCCTCGCTCTGAAAAGTGCGATATGAATAAAGTTGTTCATTCATTATTCATATACGTCAGAATCTGATTTCAGGACTGTTGCTGGCCGCGGACAATTAATGGCGACGGTGACTGATTTTGACTCCAAAGCCCTCAACACAACAGGAGGTGCTCACGACTTTTCGCAGTAACTTTCGTTCATATTTCTTTCTATCACCTCCTGGGATTTAAGCAGCTGTCAGGACTCCAGAGTCTACACGACAGCGTCTGGGAGTGGCTACGTCCCAGAGGAGCGGAGCATCGTTTTTTTTTTTTCCCCACCTCTTGTTTCTGCATGCTTAAGTTGTTTGAGAAATCGTGCAATGCAAATGTGGCACTTACCTTTACCGCCCACAGAAAACTGTGTCACACTTGGAGCCTTCTGTGAAAGCCCTGATTTTGTCTGAAGAGATATAGAGGTGAGGAGAAGCAGGTAAACAAAGCATAATGTGGAGGTCAAATGCTAATGAGAGCTCCATTTGTTACGTCTGGCTCCCTCCAAAGGCAAAGTAACCGAGTCGGAGGTGCCCAGACATGCATCACCCAAATTATTATTAAAAATAAACATTCAACGAAAGTCTTCATTGTTGTTTTGGTGCCTCCTGGAATGAAGTTGCAGCTCCGTCCTGGTTTCTCTCATGTGACCTTATTTAAGTTCTATTTTCTGCTGCTTGCTTGAGACAGCAAGATGCTTGCAAGTCCATTTGCAGGGCCTAACACCCGACGATATAATTTCCATCTGCTCGCTGGTTAATAAGGTAAGACCAGAGCGAACCCCTCTATGATCTGTAATGTAACTTGCTTCCATCGGGAGACACACCATAATGCTGCAAGACTTGAACAGATGCAGTGCCATGCGGGGTTTGCAGCTGTTGCGAGGCCTTAGAAAACCCTCAGCTGTCCCCCTCTCTGCTCAAGTCCCCAAGTACAAAGAGACAGACGTGACTGATGAGGTGATGAAAAAAGGGAAAAGGCTGTTGGATGAGAAATATCACAGGTTGACTTGCAGAGCACAATTTCTAATGTATCTCTGATCGCTGGCTGCTTTCTTCCCTCCCTTCCTCCTGTGAGCGCCTAAGGTAATGTCAGTAACCGCTTCTGCCTACAGATGGCGCTCCATTCATTTTGAAAAAAAACACTGGCCTTCCTCAGGGCTGTCCATCACAGGGTGCCACGAACTGAGTGCATGCCGGGGATGAGTTGCGGAGAAAGGCACCCTTACCTGTCCTTGAGCCAGGAGAGAGAGGGAGGAAAAAAAAGAGTATATTCAGCATGTATGTAGTCTGTATCTGGGAGCCATAAATCATGACCTCCTTCAATCTACATGGGGGGCATATTGATGGTTACCTATCTCCTTCACTCACTTCCACCTAGTTACATTGTCTTAGACAACAGCACTCTGGGTAACAATACCTGACACTCTGCAGCCGATCCTCGGTGGACTCTCACCTCAGGCGCCGAATAATCCTCACTGAAGGAGTGTGAGAGCACGAAAGTGGAGCTAAACCCGGTGGTGACAGTGCAAGGTTGCACTAACACTGCAATCATAGATTTTTTTTTCCTTCTTTAATATAAAACAAGGTTACCTGATTAACAGTGTGACAGCGTCGACGCCTCTTCTTCAAGCACAGACGCGGCACACGACTGGTGACGACTGCGGGAGAATAAAACACGCTTCACGAGATGGAAAGTCACTTTGAGGACAGTGGGCCATGTCCTAATTCCCTTTTACAAGATTGAAAACAGAGAGAGAGAGAAAAAAAAAGCTGCAATCATGCAGGAAGTTCAGTGGGTAGACTGTGTTTCCGTCCGTTTCATTTACCTTTTTTTAAATAACATTAGTTATTTATCAGCGGTCCTTAACACCTATAAATGTACATACATTGGTAATAAAACTGTGCACGACAATCCACAAGTTAACACGCAGTTGTTGCTTCCAGCAATAATATGGATTGGCGGGCGCAGCCGTGCCAAGAGAATAAATAAAAATGAAAACGTGACAAGCCCATTTATTTGTTTAATTCAATCTTCTGTTGAGAGATCTTTTCGCCGGAGATGATATTTGATTTTGTTTAGGGGAATGGTTTGTGGCAGGCTGATTAAACACAGACTTACTCCCCAACCCCCATATTGGCTGAAGTTGAAAGCCCAGTAAATGAAATGACTTCCACAGGATTGCACCGCAAAAGAAGGGAGTGTGTCAGATGTGCATTCAGCCAGCGATGTAGCCAACACAAGGTCAAACAGGACATTGTGTAGACAGCCAACCAGCTGACAGTCGGGGCGAGGGGATGCCGTTACACCCCAAGGCACCGTCTTGCTAAACATACAAGTGCACACATAGACACACATGGATGCACACATACATGATTGGTCATGCTTAGAGCAGCTCGACTGTACATTTTTTTTTTCATCCCTGGTACGAGATCAGGACCACTAACGACCACAAGACTCGCTGTCACACGACATAACAGCATAAAATCATTACTATTACTTTATTATTGTGATTATATCTCTAGTAGTCTGGTCCCCTAAACTGTATGAAAAGACAAGAGATTTGACAAATTATAAAACACTATAAAAACTAAACTAAACATTGCTGTATGAGTGTGTCTTGCAGAAAATTAGATTTAAATTCTGCCGTATTTATGAATTGTCCTTTTTCTCATTAGAATTGTATATGATTTTAAACACATATACTTGTATTAAATCATATGTCACCTATCAATATTGGAGGGGGGAAACCTCTCATCCCCCATTTATCAACAGTTTTATTTTATATTATTTTATGGATCACATATTTAAGAGTTTATCAAATTTTGAGCATCTACAAAGATGCTAAAAAAAATTTCTAAAGAAAAATAATTTCTGTTCTTCCACAATTCTGATGATTAAAATTAAGGACGACTGTTGAGTATAAACGTTTCGGAGTGTGTGAGGTATTTGTTCGACGCCTTACAACAACATCAACTTTACTATTTCGGCAGATATAACATGACTTTCTTCCCGCCTCCGTTCGACCCGCACGTCTTTTTCAATAAAAATCCATTGCAGTGTTACATAAACCATGTGATTTTATTGTCACTGTACATTCAGTGCACTGTTAGATCTGAGTCACTCCAAAAAAAGCATATATTTACACATGGATACAGTAGGCATGAACACAACAAACAAAACACAAGAAAATGCATCACAATACTGTCCAGTGAACTGTGGTTGGCTTTTTTTTTCTACTCAACATTTTTCACATTATTTCCGTCGTCTTCCCAGGACTCTTAATGTGTGCATAGTTACCCTGTCCTTTCCCCGAGTGTAGGGTATGTTTATAATCAAAATGAACCAAAGCTCCCTTTAAACTTGATTCATACATCACAATTGCTAACATATTGCTTTTGAGGGGAGTAAACCTCTTGGGTAATCGCATGTCTACGGTACACACACACACCGAGCAGGGTCCTTTATACTCCGCGGACCAGGGCGGCCATGGAGGTTCCTCCATGTTTTATGCAAATCTCTTCATCTCAGAGTGCATGGAGATAAGATAAGTCCGCAAATGGAACAGCGAATAAGCAGCTTTCTCCTCCGAGGAATGTGTTCCCCAATCGCAGTAGGTTCATCTACATTTTTTTAATACCCAGTCAGTGATGTCACTTTATTTCTGTGCCACTGATTCCCAGGAGGAACCGATGGCCCGCTTCCAAACCCAGTGTAATTTTCAAAATATGAATTGAGGTATAGGGTCTAGACTACTTCACTTGCTATATATACTGCTGTGTCGATAACAAAAAAAAAATACAACACAGTGGGTGTGTTCCAGCATTAGAGACAGAGGAAATAAAAATAAAATATGCATCATAAAACAAATCATGAAGCAACTACCCTTTGACTTATCACAATAATTACAATACCCAGGGCTTTAGGTTTGGGTTGAAGTTGCTGATACATCAACCTGCAAATTAAACAAATGATCATATCAATGCACAGCAGCTATAGTAGAGTGAAATATGCACAATACATTTTGCAGTGTACAGCACTGTACAGTACGCCAAAGTTGTAAACAAGCACAACTAAATGTCAGTCCGATGCTCCACGACACAAAGAACATAGGTGGCCATATTTGCCTTGCATAGCCCAGTGATCGTTCTGTTATGAAACTATTTCAGACACCCATGAAATCGCCTTTGTAAGGGGTTTAGACAAACCCTCCCCACCGTCAACTGAAATAAAATGTCTCTAGTCCCCGAGGTGGAGTCAAAGCAGAATTTAATTGCTCCATTTCTATTGAGAATTTCGGCATAGGAGACAATTAGGATTAATTGGATGTAGCAGTAACCGTTTTAGAACGCTGAAAATAAATGAAGTAGTTTTCCTTGTTATTTTTCCTACATTAATTTGAGAGTTGGGGAAAAGTTGGGAAACAATTATCTCGTATCAGTCGACAAAG
>CAAKHC010018867.1:105498-115617 GCA_901007825.1 Macroramphosus scolopax
GAGGTACAAGAATTAACGCTGATGTGAAGAGGGAAGCTTCGGATTATGGCCAGACTGTGTTTATTGACACCTCACACAGCCGGCGCGACATGGACTGAGTTAGCGTATCGATGCTTCTCTCCCTGCAAGCTCTCTTGTATGAAAAAAAAAAAAAAAAACACACAGCTTTTTAAAGGTAGTTTCATATTAGTTCAAAGAGACGGATGTTTAATCAATGCATGCATTGACGGAAGTAAACGATCGGAGATTTTCATCTTGCTTAGCTTGTTTAGGATAATCTAAATTAACGGATGCACAGCGGAGTAAAGCATAATTAAACTACAACTACAGAATATTTATGTAGCAACAGCAGCAAATTCACTGGCTGGCTGAAATGATGATGTATGAATATGACTTGAAAGAATCTGAGGACACCATCCTTTGGTTTGCTACCGCATCCCTAATTTCAACTGAGGATGGTTGTCTGCTTACATGTTGAGGGAATTGCATCATGGGAACCGTGTTCCCTCCTGTATTGGGTTATGAGTATGTATTCATTACGTTACACTGAATCAATAGCGTCTGTTCCTGCGGGGGATCTCCTCAGAAACTGGCCGACGTCTGTTATTTACTGGTTGCTCGGCTTTATGTTTTGTTTGGGCAGAAGCTGATGGCACTTGACATTTTAAACACACGACTGCTTTTAAGTGTTGAAAATATCTAAAATCCCTAAGAGCAGCTGATCTATTTAAGTATTATTTGGATCCTAAATGTTTCATCTAACCTGCTCAGGCAAGTAATATATCACATTATTCTGATCGCTACTTTTTTTTCGAAAGAATTTGACGACTGGTTAATAATTTCTAGATATTAAAACATCTGGATTATGTAGACTTGTCTAATTAGTTTGGATGCCTCAGAAATGTCACATCAGAGCCGATATCAAAGATAAGATACTATTGGAGAGCTGTTGATATATATATATTGTCATCAGTATTGAGTGTAATTCAAGTTATTCCCACAAACACAAGTGTCATTATAACGACCTAAATCGAACATCGTCTGTTGCTAATAGTTCTAAGAGTTCTTCACTGTGTGGCGGGAAAAATGGGCCCACATGAGCCCCGGTTTTTACTGTAGCAGTGGCACAGACCACCAAGGACAATCATCTGGGCCGCAGCAAAAGCTTGTGACCATAAGTCAACCCTCAGCTAATGCTAAGGAAGTTAGCGGTTCCTTGATAAATGAAGCTTTGGCTTGATCAGGTTGGATTACAGATTAGACCTTTAATTAAAAGAAAAACGTAGGAAGAAGATCATATGTTGCAGAGCTTATATCCTAATGATATTCTTCCACACACATTTAAACCTCATTAGTCTGTTCATGTATGGACATATCATAGCTTTGCCGGGATACTTGACACATGTTTGAATTTTGTCCTAAGCAGACATTAGAGTCCAAATTCAGTTACGGCATGAAGACTTTGCGATCATCCCGGCTGGCGGTGCAACAGACCAAAAACAAACTGCTGTTCTTGGCTGTGCAACCAATCAATATAGTGACACTTGATGTTGGAGAATACAACCTGCTGGAGTGAAAACAACAGCGATGTTTGTACAATATAAAGCAATCGGACGCTAAATATAAAGACTCAAAAGGGACCACGAGGTTGAATCAGCACCTTTCTGACAAAAAATACATGTTAAAAGCTTCACAAAGTTAGTGATCATTGCGAAGCTATCAGGGAGCGTCATTAGATTGCTTTATATTGTAGAGACAAACCGAGTTAACGGAGTTTAGCTTATCGTTATCATGTGTGTGTTTCACAGTTTCGTTGCCAATATTTCGGAACATAGAGAGAAGTGAGGACCGGGAAGAGTTTAGTCTCTGTACGCAAAAAAAAAAACCCATCGACACCCGTTATTGCCACGTAATTCATAGATGCTTAGTGCAAACGTTTTTGATCACCAGCCAACCACTGTCCTTCTGTGAGCACCAAGTTGACTTGAACCACCGAGTCGATGAAGCTACCGTGAGGTAAATACATTATGAGCGAACATCGGGAAACCTCTCCGAAGACAAATATAAGTAGATGTCTGACAATTTCCCCCCCCCTGCCCAGTGCAATTTCACACAATATACAGTACACATATTACATGTAGACCAGTTAGAGACTATTGCTTTAACAACTGAGATCAGAAAATATAAAATAAAGAAGAAGAAGAAGAAAAAAAAAAAGTCACACATGTGGCCACGTAGCCGTACAGTTCTTTAGGACATTTATATTAACAGACTTCCATTGTGAGATGAAATTAAGATTAGAAACAAATTCACAGAAGCTTCAGGTGATATAGAGCAATGGGCCTGTGGTTATAACGAGACCTCTGTTGCCTGATTTCTGTACACAACATCTTTATATACACATCATGATGATCCCACATCAATTCTTTTATGTTAAGTACCGTTTTAAAGGTGTGAAAATGTCGTCCGAGCTTCAATCCTTTTCACTGTCAATTGGCACACCATCCTTGTTCTTTCACGGGCTGTCCCTCGCCTCGCATCGGGTGACGCAGCTGTCCGTCAAACATCTGGCCCGCTTGTCAAGCCTTGGCCTCCAACATCTCTAGGAATAGTTTGTGCATGGGGACTTTGCCCTGCATTTTGATGCTGTAGAAATGCTGAACGGCCTTGGTGGCGGTCTGGCGGAGCAGAGGCAGGGTCATTAGCAGCTTGCCTGCCCGTCGAGGGTCCTCCGGATGCTGGGCACCCTCAAAGTCCTGCAGAGCCTCATGGAGAGAATCCTGGAGCCTTTGGACGGCCTCGATATTCTCTATGTGCATGGAGTCTGGAGCAAGGAAAGAGGATGTTTATTGATCGTGTCTTCAGGTTAAGGCTGCTATACATCTGCACTATATTTATATCCTACACAGTTGCTACAACAACTTGGTGTTTTGCAGCATTATCTGCTGCCTTCGAAGTCTGCAGCAAACATGCAATTTTGAAGAGTGGTTTTCTCTTGTTAGTGGTTAATGCCGATCCTTAAATAAATGACTTTGCATGGCCTGGACTCTAGGGAGGGAGAGGTACTGTAGGTCTGTATAAATATACAGTGGGACAAGAAAGAAAGATTCATTTCTATCGGCACTATGGACCATATACACCCCCCCCTCCTGCTAATGAATTCAGATGGCTGCATTACTGGGATATCGTTCAGCTGAATGATGGCGGCAGATGGCCTTCATTTCCATAAGAAAGAGCAGTTGGCCCCCTTATGTATAGGCTCTAAAATAAAACCAGTTGAGACTTATTAAAAACTGCTCTCTGTGTACAAGTCTACAAGTCAGAAATAAACAGGCATGTGCTCTTAAGGACGAGCTGACAGAGAGCGTTTGAATGGACAAGCGGATGTTTGCCTTCCTCCAAATCGTACTACAGAGTTGAACTGTCAGCACAGGTTCAACAGTAAAATATTATAAATGTGTTCGCAGCAAAATGTGAATTAAATGTTTTATTTGAGCTAAAAAGACGTCTTTGAGCAGCTTGTCTACCCCAGTAAACACACTATTCCTGCAGCTGAAGCAAACGCGGCTGCGTGTGCGTTGAGTGAATTAGATCGTCTCTGCTGTGTGTCATGAAAGTTTTGGTAAGACTGCGTTTGAACATGTAAATGAGGCAGAAAAAAAAGGAATGTACAAGGCTAATTATGTTCCTAACTGACTGATTAAGTCTCTTTTACCAGTCGCCTTCTGTGTAAATTGCGTTTCTATCTTGGGAAATTAACTAGGCTATGTGGACCGCACATGTGTTCCAGCTCTCTTCATTTGAAACCTTCATGTTAATACTGATCTGATCCTCGTTCGGCTGTGCGAGTGTGTGTGTGTGTGTGTGTAGGCGTGTGTGTGTGTGAGGAACACATGGAGGGAAAGAGAGAGAATATGTTTTAAAAATGTGTCAGTCTGTGTTAACGCGCGGGGAGAGCAAAGCACGAACACTATCATGTGTGTGTGTGTGTGTGTGCGTGTGTGTTCACAGGAGGTTAGGGGCGGAATGCAAAACTAACTTTGAAGAAACAATTTCCATGTAATCCGTCAGCAGCCTGGCGTCAATCCCATCGATACTCCGCTAATTACAAAATCAATGGCCATGAATTTCCACAGCTGTCACACCCACAGGACCCCTGGAGCTGAAGCTTTCCGAGACTGTGTTCAAACGAGCCGAAGCTGCCCTCTCACCCTCCCTGAGCCTCCCTCTCAACCCCTGCCTTCCTCTCTCACACTTCTCCCTTACCTTTACATCCCTGTCTTTCCATCACCGCCCCCCTCCGCCCCTCCGCAGCCCTCCTCTCCCACTTATCCTGCCGATTCCCTCTCTCCCATGGAGAGTTTGTCATCAGAAGACTGAATCTCTGGGCTCAGCATTTTTTCATTTTTTCAGTCAGGCAGGAGAAAAGACTCCTAACAGGAATTGATTAGTGGGGGACAGGCCCGGCCTCATGAAAAGCAAACTGTCGATACGGGCGCAGCATCTTCACATTGGAACAAACGAGGCCCGTCGCTCCCCGACGCTCATTCCACTCCACTTAACACATTTTATTGACAGCCCCTGTTTTCCTAATGAAATGCTAAATATATCTCCCTGGGCTGTGGCGCGCTGGCAGCTACTGTTATGGAGATGGAGAGAATGAGAGCGCAATGTGACAGTCGCACACTAAGCAGGCGTGCGCACACACAAATTAAAAAAATGCACACACACTCTCCCACACACACACACACACACAGAGGGGGGGTGTGTGAAATTAAACAACCACTCTCCTGACCTTTTTGTCCTGTCTTATCAGCCATCCTTCATTGTGATCAAACCACAAGATATTTTTCTTTTATTTCTTTGTTTGCTTTAATCAAATGTCAACTATCCTGATTAATTTGCCCTCTTGATATCACAGAGATCACATTTGCTCTTGTGGAGTAAAAAAAAAAAGGATATTTTTTTCAGTTTCCTTCTATTTCATCATCTTATTCCATGACCTCTGATTATATACAATATGTGTATTATCATCTTCATACAGCCACAGTTGTAGACGTTGACCTCACCTGAATTGGCGAGAGCGATGGCTTTGAGCGTGACGAACTCCTCCTTGTCGATGCGCAGCTTCTTGTAGCGCCGGACCAGCGGCAGGATGGCGACATGCAGGTCCAGCAGGCCCGAGATCCGGGCCTGCTCCTCGTCCACCACGTAGTCCTCCGCGTACATGATCTCATCCTCGCAGGAGAGCGAACGAAACACGATGCTGAGCACCAGGATCTCCATCCAGGCGCTCTGCAGTAGACTCATCTGGTCTGCCAGGGAGAGAGTCGGAAAACCTGCCGGAGAAAAGAAGAAAACGTGTTTTCTTTTTTTATGAGCTCGGATACTCACTCAGTAGAACCCATGACAAATACATCAGATCAACCATTTAACCTCACTGCACTGTAATTGGTCCATTCAAGCCGTCTTTATGTTTTATGGGCTGTGTGTACTTTGCTGTTTAATCCCTGGAGAAGTCCAACTTGAAACAGAGGCTAAACACTGTATGTGGTGGCTTAAGGGAAGAATATAAATCAGTCAAGTGTAAAAGTCTTTGAAACATGAGCCGGCCATCAACGCAGACCTTCGGCGACACAATAGAGCAGCTACAGGGGGGGGCGAACACACCGCTCCGTTTAACTGTTTAACACAATGAACGGGCTGAAATAAAAGTGTCCTAAGTGGCTCTACTTATTCTATTTCTTCATCTAACAGGGATCATTTAGTTTGTTATATATACAGATATTTAATACACCAGCTGTAATCTGTACAGGGCGTCCAGCCAAAGCTAAGCTCTCAGCACATCTCACATGTAGCACATCTCAATAATTGAGTAGATTTGAAAGTGGATTACAGAGCATATAAGTCTTTCTCCAATATAAGTGTATCTAATTTTAAATTAAAATTTAAATCAAATTATTTTATTATGACTGGAAATATTCAATCAGTCGAAGCTCTAAGACCAAATAAAAAAAACACTATATTGTACCTGCAAGCCAACTTCTTCTTTCTTTTGTCTCGTGCTCAACCTTTAAACTTAAATTACCCGAGAGTTCGAGGTCGCGCCGTCAACTCTCCCCTCCAACATTCACACACACACCACATCAAACAGACAGACGCCTGAAAGGACCTCAGCCGCCACAATACCTTTCACTGCTCTATGAATAGGAAGGTGATTGGAGGTATTGACCAGGACCTTGAACCCACCACCCTGCTTACTTAAATCTGAGCCTGTATGGACGGGAAACGGGGCAGCTTGACTTAAAAGAGGTCCTTCCGACGGTTCTTATCAAGCAAATAGAGAAACGACGGGGAGAGAGAGAATGAGGGAAAGAGAAAAGAGTGCTGGGGATGCCATTGATTAGTAGATTGTAATCAGTGCACCAAATGCGAAAGGGGGATCGATCCAAGCCTCAGATCTGACAAACAGACAGTTGATGGAGGACATCCGGTACACGTTTAGCAGGGGGGAAGGGAGGACTACCGGATCACAGGACGGAGATACTGTAGGCTGCATCCGGAATTCAGGAGTTTACTCAGCAGCCCCGAAAGACACTTTTGCAAGAACATTTACGTCTCAAAGTGTATTTAGTCTAATGACACAGGATCAATGACTCTTAAGTGTCCAGAAAAATCCAAAGAGAGTTAGATAAACGATGAAATAATTCTGACATTAAAAGCTTAATAATTTAATTTTCATGCTGTTTTATTTTCTCTTTTCAGTCTTTTCTTTGAGTATTTAACTATACACTTGTCACACTCTTCAGTCGTCTTCCTCGTCTCATGACGTCTGTCTCTCTTCCCGGTCACTCAGGTCATGGTTATCCGTGGAGGGTTGAATCGAGGGCAACTGGACTTCATGTATCTACACCTGTGTACAGTTGTCCTCCATTCAACCCTCCTTGGATCTACCGTACTCTTGATCTTTTTTTTTTTTCCCCCCTCTGCTTGTTTTTTTTCTCTTTCCACTCAATTTACCGAAGCAATGAAGTGACTTCCCGGCTCCCAGGGGGTTGCCCTCGACTTTCAGGTGCGTCGCCTGGAGGTGGCTGAGATAAGTGTTGTTGAGGAGGCTGATTCCACCCCCCCCCCCCCCCCTCCCCCCGATGAAATATCAATATTTCACCCCACTGATTTACTGCCATTTGACCAAACATGGCACAATATTGAGCAAACTGGGTGATGTAGATGCGTCTGTCTCTGCAGTTTCCTCCACGTACAGTAAGATAAATATTTACAGGTCTGTCCTGCAGAGACGGAGCAGCAGTCTCGAAAAAAACGATTATAAAGCAGTGTGCGTTTTCGTCTGGAGAAAGACAGCTTGTTACGTAGTGTAACTCCAGTTTCTATGAGTAAAGGTTCAGCCTCCTGCAGGCTGCAGCGACTCACTATCACCTCCTGAGGAACAAAGTGGTATTGCAAGATAAGACGGACCTGCGCTAGCTTGTTCAGCTGGTTACTGACGATCCCTTTCAGAAACTACACTTCATTTAGATATTTTTAGTTTGATTTTTTTTTCATTCCTCTACATTTTAACACATAATGCTGAAATTGAAATAAAATACATTTGTCGGAAAAAAAAAGTTTTTTTTAAAATATTTGTAACATTTCTTAAAAAATGCCTTTTCACCTGATATGTTACAGATCATATTGTACTATATGATTAAACATATTCACTGTGTATTTTAATAAGACACCAAATCCTGGATAAATTAAAGGATGTTAGCAATTGTTTGCAGTCCCGTACAATAAAGGAAAGTTCTTTGGCTCTGCAACAATACAGTACAGGTACAGGTCGGATGAGTAATTGAATCTCTATTCAGTACAATGAAGTGACTGAGTGATTGGCAGTGAAGCTTGAAGCTGTCATTGAGAGCTGGGTCTAAAGCAGACAGCAGTTCACTCTCTATTCATTTGGTATCATTACAGGCCTCCTAAGAGCCCTAATGGGCCTAATAAAAAGACAGAGGTAATAATGAGACTAGAGGGCCGAGGAGTAGGAGGGGGAGAGCCATGGGAACAAGAGAACAAGGAAGCGAGAGACTGTGTGTGAGAGATATGACGGCGGCGAGAGTCTGTGTGGGAGCAGCAGTGGAGGAAAAAATTGTGGGAAACAAATGGAAGAGGAAGAAAGCGATGCTGGCCGGCTCCTGAAAGCTGTTGCCTCAAATGTGAATCTACACATGTTGTCTGAGGTTCCATGTCTGAGATGGTGTGTGTGTGTGTGTGTGACAACAGCTGCACGAATTAGCGACCACCTCTGACCCGCCTGACAACTGTGCGATGATTCTGTTTCCATTTTCATGACAATGTGTGCAACATCCAATAAGTGGCAGACTGCCGATGAGTAACGGCAACTATGTATGGTACACATTTCCTCTCGCTGTGTAAGAATAAATATATATATATATATATATTTCAGCACGCCGAGTACGATGTGTCAACCACAGCTATTCGCCACAAATTGAAGCTTTCAAAATGACAACATGTAACATAAAACCTCTGAAACGTTTCACATCTGGATGTTGAAGGACTTTTACATTAATGGAGCAATCTGCAGTAATGACTCTTATTACCTCATCGTTAAGGCCATTTGCGCACTGGGCTATGAGTGTAATGGTGGGAGTGGACTGTTAAACTGTAGGGACCCCTTTTGTCTTAATCGTTACTTGGTGACACCCTGACCCGGTGTCCCCGGGTAAAATGTCCCAAGAGTGTAACATGCCCCTTTAATAACTCTGTCAGGTCTGGATTTAGATCTTCACGGCAGAGCAGATCAATAGTTATACATTGCAAATGTAGCCGAGGTCGAGGTCCGAAAATATGACGGTAAATTTCATGAATTAATTTCTGCACCCCCCTGAGGCTCATTGGATTTTGTCTCAATATATACAGCTGCATTAAAAGACTATTAAACACATATCGCTGTTTTCAAGTGGATGAAGAAGAGTTCATGAAAGAGGATGTGGATTTGGGTCGGGATGCTTCTTTTGTCCTTTATGAAGGTTTTTCTTTCCTTAGTGTAGAACAGTGAGACAGCAGTGTCCCTCCATAATCCTAATCTGCTAATCAGAATACACAGATCCCCTGTGTGGTTGCCGAGTCAATCCACTGATGTTCCCGGGGCAGGTTCGGGATCAACACACCTTCTCCCAGAATGAAATTGCTCAAATCGAGAGTTTTAAATATAAATCTGTCATAAGCAGCCGGTCGTTGTGTCGGATGGTAAATTAGCAAAATAAATCCACAGAATGAAAAATTCTCTAATTGGCGATCTAATTGATTGATAACAAATTAACTAATTGCTTCATTAATCAAGTAGTTGATTGCCAAATTATATCATTTTGATAGCTGATAATTGGTTTCAGTGTTTTTTCAGGTAAAAAACAATTTGCGTTCCGGATGATTAAATGTGAGAATTTGCTGTTGTTTTATACACAGAATGTATTTCATATACGGATATGTAGATATATACATATATATACACATAATTAAAGAAATAATGGCTTTATTCATTTAATTATTTACCTGCTAGTTGTCTCTACATTGCACTCAAACACACCTGGTGCTCTGCTTATTATTTTACAGAAAGGGTTTTATAAGTCGCAGATCATCTGGTCTCCCTGAAGACAAAGCTCAGAATAAGCCGCCCCCCATCTACCTTAGTTTTTTGGCTTAGTTTCACTAATTCCCTGGATGTGATATTGGATCATGTTTATGTTATTCGATCCCACACACACTTATATATATATACAACAGTTGAGCCGAGGTAGCCACATATTTATGTTAAACATAAGTTCAGATTACATCAAAGACATAAAAAAGGTCTTTCCTAAGTCTTTTATTAGTTTCTGACTCCGGGAAAATGTGAAAATCAGTAGAATTTCCCGAAATAATATAAAGTTAGGCAACCCTGAGTGATGTTCTTTTCATATCTAAAGTTTCACCTACATCCCCGTCAGGAGCCCCCCTGAGGAGCCCCACCGCCCACTCTGAAAACCTCTGTTCTAGAGTTCTGTGCATAATATATCTGATTGGATCAATGAGACGCATCTTCTTTGAGTCCAAACATACCAA
>CAAKHC010018867.1:119096-156543 GCA_901007825.1 Macroramphosus scolopax
GGGGGTTTACAGATCATCTTAAAAGTATCCAGATCCCTTTTTTAACGGCTGCCGGCCCTTCTTGAAGTGCAGCAGCCAAAGTGAGGATGCATGGGGTGAGGTTATGGGGTGACAGAACAAGGAGAATGGGAGTCGGGTGAAATGTGAGTGGCGGTGTTATGAGCTCGGTAAGATCATACAGTACAGTACAGTATGCTCATTATTTATTGCAGACTGTGGGAGAGAACGGCTGAGACACAGAAATATTGGCTGACAGTCATCCTCGCTGTGTGTGTGTGTGTGTGTGTGTACGCGTACACATGTGACTATGAGGCATGTTTGTACAGGAGCAATCTTTACAGCCACCTGACCCCGTCTTCCCTTTCACGTTCAATATCTTTATTGACCCGCTGAAAGGAACATTCCAGGTTGAATCGGCCGTATTTTGCTGCGTGTGTGTTTATTTATTCCAATATTGTCTGCATCTATTTTGTATTTGAATTCATGTGTACTTTAGACAATCAGAGTTTAAACACAAACACTAACGCAGCACCAGAAACAACATTTCTTAAAGGTTGAATATGTTGATTTGTTTCTGTTAATTGTATAAAGTTAAAATCAGAATTCTCTAAACACACGAATTCCACTCGCTGCCTGAAATAAAATCAGGGTTGTGAAATAATTAATAATTGTTCATTAATGTCTGCTTTGCCTTCAGGCAGCACAGATTGATTATTGATTATTGATTATGGGAATCTATAAAATATCCACATTGTGTCAGTTGAAAATTGTAGCATTGAACTCTCCTGAGATTGCTTTAAAGCAGATGGTGGTGACGGTTCAGCACGCAGAATAAAAAGTACTAAAAATTTAGAGTAAAATAAAACTAAATTCAATAAAATTACAAGTCCAAAAATATTTGTTTGAGATTTTTTCGCATCGGACAGAAGAACATTTTAAAGGCCGAAGATTTCATCGCATGAATGCGCATGTGGCTCATAAACTTGGTATCAAGCTTGTGTGTCACTATGAACGTGTGCGCGCGTGTCTCACGCAACTATTTTCGGCCGCTCACCTGTCAGAGGCGCTTCTTTCGAGAGAATGTGTCAGAATTGGCTGGCTGGCTCGCGCTGCTGACGGGAGATTAGGAGCACCCTATTTTAGCTGGGAAAAATCAGAGGGATGCAGCATGTGCCCCCCCCCCCCCCCCCCCCCCCTCCTACATGGTCGCTCACCTATTCCAAGGCACGAGGACCTTGCCCTTCTAGAGCTACTTCTGAGGGGCCGAGTCTGCAAGCATGCAGGGAACTAAAGGCATCGGACAGCTTTTGTTTGACTGTGTCTGGGTGGGCTGCAGAGAAGGATGGAGTCGAGGAGAAAACGGGCAACAAAAGGAGAGGGGGGGGGGGGTGCCGTTCCACCTGCTCTAACCCTAGATGGGCTGTCGGGACAAAGCTGGAGTTGTTCTCACATAACACACACTGGCATCACTCTCTTTAACATGTTTTCATAAATCTGAGCCGGCGTGTCCACAACGGGTATTACAGCGTATTACAGAGCGACCCTGACCACAAATGTGGCTGTAAAACGAAAAACATCTGCACGACCGGGGATTGCAGACTCATTGTATCGGCGCAGGGAGTGTTCGCTTTGTCGTGTTTGCGCAATTATTTCGTGCGTTAAAAAGAGAGACGGAGAAAGGCCGCCAGCTGGAAACATGTCACTTGTCAGAGGTGATGTATATTTGGCATGCGTGTACATGAATGTGTGCGTCAAGAGTGTGTGCGGGAAGGGTCAGCTCTTCCTCAAATCCCCTTCTTCAGAGGAACATGTTTTAGCTTCTGTGACTGATCTATCACCTGCCACACACTGAGGACAAGCCAGTGTGGAGACTCTGGGTGGGCGCAGCCTCTGGGCTGCAGCCTGCCAGCTACTTTGACACCCAAAAAGGAAACAAGGCCTCATATTGTGCTGATAGTCAGTGGAGCAGGTGGAAATAAAAGGATGTGCGTTGAGCAATACAAGCAAAAGTTATAAAAATCAGCCCCCATACAGTATAGGCATTTCTGATATCTTTATTGTGATGATGTAATCCTAGTGTATAGATTGGTTTCTGAAACAAGCCTATCGATTGGGAAGGGACCTGACAGTCTGTGATATTGGATATGGCTTTACTAATCTTTTGTGTATGTGGCTTGAGGAAAATAAGGCTGTAACGTTACCCCGGGAGCCACGTTCGCTCAGGAAAGACTGCTGATCCCTATCTGTGGTCGGTGCGAGGGCGAGACGGCAGTGTAGGTTGCCAAAATAGTCTGGCAGCTTGTATTCTTCCACCACATTACAGCAATGTCAGAAAATCCCCCACCGGCAAGGAATACGCAGCAGAAACACAAAGCTGAAGAAGGGAGAAGGCTAGAAGTCGTCTAACACGGGGACGAGCAGGACGTTCGGGGTCACATTCTCCTCTTCGAATGGGTCGTTCAGTAGTTTTTAAACATGCTAATTTGCTAACATGATGATGGTATTATTTGATTGAGTGCTGTTGCAGATTCTATTGCAGCAGTACAGCTGCAAAGAGAAAATAATTCAAGAAAATATGAGACTGATTTAAAAAAAAATAAATAAATAAAAATAATTCTATGAAAAATGTTTGCAACCTTTCAAGACTATTCGGTAATGCTAAGGTGGTATTAGCGCTGCTATTAGCTGCAGGCACGGACTCCTGGCAGTGGTGACTGACTCCATACCTTCCGCGGGTTGTAATTACTGAGTTTTTCCACTGGCTCTGTGACCTTTTATCGGCCTCAGCTGGACATTTAAAGGGTCACTGAGCGAGACCGGTTCCTCAAACAGCTGCCTGCCGCTAACTTCCAGCCAGCTCATCCAGGCACTCTGCTGTGACGCAGCAGTAAAGCCGGATCTGGAAAGAATCCTGTCGTCCGCAGTATTTCAACACGGGGTCTCTTTGATTTTAAATTCATTCAATGTCACAATAAGCCGTACAGACACTCATGTGATGTTTACCCACGCAGGCTCATTGCTACCAAACGGACCTGATACATGACGTATAAATCCCCCTGCATTACGTGGGGATAGGAGGGTTGTAACAATTAATCTGCACAAAATCTGAACATTTTGCTTCCCCCACTTCCTGCTTATAGTGTGCTGCTTTGCAGTTTGGACCTTCCCCCGACACCAAACACACATTAATCCACCAAACGCAGCGTTTCACAGAGGCGGGGTTTCCCCCCCCCCCGGCCACCAATGGTGCTGCTGTAACTCCGTCACTTTATAGTTCAGGGTAGTTTGCTGACAGCAGAGTGGACGACCACCGGCTGGAAACATTCAATACTCTCATAACAACTCATGACATACATTCCCTCAGCATCCTCAATGTCTTTTTATACCGCCGCACTAGAACAAGCGTGGAAGTCAACGGACGATGAGAGACGTTAAACTTTGAATAATATCTTCTGATGGAACATTAAGATTACAAAGCAGCACCGTCGGTGGCTTGCCCGGTAATAAATCATCTTTTTCATTTCCAATTTTTCCCCGCACACGTCTTGTTTTTGGTCACAGTGTGTGATAGAATGAGATTACACCTGCAATCATATTTCACTACGTGATTATTCCGTTTCCATGACAAGCCCTCGGCCACTTGTTATACAGTGATCTCATTACATGAAGTAGGGCAAGCCTGTGTCCCCCACCGATTCCACGATCAAAGCCCCCCCCCCCCTGAAGTCTGTGAGATGCCACACCACGGCACCATGCCACAATTAAATGTTCTTTTTCCGCTTAACTGAATGCCATCACTTTCAGGGGGGATCACCTGCAGACGTCGCGGCGGCTCTGATGCTGCATCTCAGGAGCGCCGGGCGGCTCCAGCTTCAACTCCCAAACACTGATTGTCCACATCAACGGTTTGGCATGCCCCTCCACAGACAATACCCCGTTGTTTCCTCCTTAATCATGCGCTAATAGTTTCAGCTTTCTTTCCTGAGCGTTAAATTGTGTGGCTGAGAGTCAAAGCCTCTGCGTGAGATATTTGGAACGGGACGAGGACACGTGTACAAACAGTAGCGTAACGACAATACAGACTTCAGTCCGAGATGAACAAACACAAACACGTCAGCGAGCTGGGTTGTGTTTTGTCTAGACTGGTTGGTGATGTTTGAAGAAGCTAAATAAATTCGATGGTGTTATTTAATAAAGAAATGACACTTAAAGGCCCCTTCCTGCATCGATTTAACCCTTTAAAACTCATTTCTGTACATCAAAATATTTAATGTGCCTTCTCTGATTTTAACTTCATGAGTCTCATCTGTTTTGGTCAGTTTCTTGTCTTTGTCGTTCTTCCTGTTTGCAACATGAGGCATTTTGAGTTCTAGTTGTATAAAAGGAAACGCAATAAAAGGACCAGCGCAAGATTAATTCCTATGGGAGTGTAAATTCTGCCCTACATATGATAATACAGTGTGTAAAAAAAAAAAACAGCGACACTCTTTATGCATCTGCTCTTGATGGTTCTTCTACTTAAACACAGAAAAAAAAAGGGGGAAAAAAAAATCTATTGGCTAGATTTTCCCTCTGTACTCCCAAAGGTCTCCCACCGGAGGAGAAACAACACATGCAGGAAGTGAGGTGAGATGTTCGGAAAGCATTTAGTGGATCAATACGCCCGGCAAGAGAGGGGAAGGGAGACAGACAGAACGAGAGGGAGAGAGAGAGAGAGAGAGAGAGAGAGAGACACCAAGAGCCCCGGGGACAGAGGAGTCTCGTGGGGACAGCCTGTGCTTTTCAAGAGTACTGTTACACTTCTCAGTCGGTCTCGGTAGGAACATACAACTCAGCAGCTTTTTCCAGCCGTCCGAGTTAAACACAAAGAGGCACGGCGCTGTGCGGGGAGGTAAATAAGGCGTGTGGGTGATGTCACCGGTGTCCCCCTGAGGTCACCGTTCAGTCAGAACTCACTAACTCACCGAGCTCAATAGACATGAATGTATTTTCTTTATTGAAAGATATGAACCTACAAATGTAACAGGCCTTTATTTGTAATTGAAGTTATTCTTAACTACAATTACACTTCATTAAATATTCACAATTAAATCTTAATTAACTAATAAATATGATTTAAAAAGGTTTTATGATATAAAGCTTTTTTTGTCCCATTGTAAGCATCTCTGTAAACTAGAGATGAGCCAATTAGATGTTTTTAAGTAACTATGGCGATATGAAATAGGACGATAACACATCATACAAAAGGTCACATCAGCAGACGGTGCGAGAGCCGCGCAAACACAAACATTGATCCAAGAAAGTAGTAATTTAACCCCGATCATCGTCAAATACTAAACTCTACCAATTAAGTTGGGATAAAATTGGAAAAATAATTTTACTCACAAATTAAAAATCTAACATGGAAATTAGGTGTTTGACAGTTGCTTGTCTGTCATTATTTTTTTTCCATCTCTGCTAATTAGGAATTATTGACTTGACTCGTTAATGTTAATAAGCCTATTTTATTATTGAGCTATCAATTAAAAAATGAACTGTCAAAGTATACAGACAAAAGTAGAACCACAAGTTCTTGCAGTCTTGCGATTGTTAAAATTGCTGCTGTTGTTGACGGACCAACATTTCAGCTCTGAATACCACATGTGACATCTGAGACTGAGATGGAAACATCAGTGCTCACCTTCTTTCAACATGCCGACTTTCAGACATTTCATGAAGCGGCACGCCTGGCAAGACTTGCGTCTCCTTTTGGTGATCTCACATTCGTTGGTTGCCGGGCAGCTGTACTCGATATTTCCTGCAGAAGGAGAAGAAGAAACACACAGTGTCATGAATGCACATCAGCAGTTGGGACGGATGATTTAAAATGCATCAAATAGCAGATCAAACAGAGCACCTGTGCGTACACACATACAGCGCTGTGCAAAGGTGACCCCGTGTGACACTCCTGAAGGTGAAGGGGGTTTAGTGGCATTTTGATGGGACAAGTCCTGCCCCGCCCCAGAGTCCCACCCCCATTGTGATTCACAGATAAATTAGCTTCATTACTGCGGAGCGTCCTCTCCGCAAGGCTCACCACGACCCCATCCAGCCCATCCTTCTTCACCTAAAGGATGATGGGAAAGCTGCCCTCTCTGAACAACACAAGGACTCTGAGATGGACACGCAGCTGAGCACTCTGCATAATGTTCTCCAGTAAAGACCAAGTGCCGCTGTTAGACTGGCTGATCTAAGGCTCCCGTATCAGGTAGCAAAGTGCGATGTATTATTCAAGTCCGTCTAGATGGTTGTTGGCTCACTATGGAAATATTTCCTGTGCAATCCAATCAGTCCAAAAACAGACGGATCGAATCTGCTGCCATGTAACTGCTGCCCGTCCTTCTCACCAAGTAACAATTTTTTTTTCCACATCATTAGACGCTTACTTCGAAAAGTTGACGTGACCCCAAGAATCCAATGACAAATCCTCCTTCCCAAGTATCCAAATCCCTTGATTGAATGTTTAAGCGATGTCCCGTGAGTCCAGAACCGTATTAATGGTACCTAAAAACAGCAAACCAGGTGCTGTCCGCTGCAGACCTGCCAGAGGCTCAACCCACCCCCCCACCCCCACCCCCCACACAGACACAACCCCCTGTTGGTGAAGGAGAAGGTGCCAACATTTGTCAGGATCCCTGGCATCGACGGTGCCAGCAGGGTCACATGCTCAGTATGGGGCACGGGGCACCACGCCAGGATGTTGGCAGAAGCTGCTACTGCTTTCAGGGTGGGTTAAGTCTTTTAAAGTGAGAGGCGTTAGCAGAGGGAAAATAACAGCACAGTGTTTGTGTGTACAGAAGCTGAAAGATTCATGCTGCGTCCAACCTCCATATCACATACTGAGTGTGAACTGTGCAGCATGTGATATACATACTGTCATTGTTTATGCAGAAATAAATGACTGCATACAAAATCCAGGATAGTTTGAGGGAGGATTTTGAATATGTTCATAATTGGAACATACATAGAAGAGGAAGCATGCATATTAAAAACTTTGGTTTTTCTAAGGTAATGTTCATGTCTATTGTCCCACAATGCAATGCACATTATTCACAGTATATGTGTGTTAATCAAGTGTACGTCAAACAAGTGATGGCAGGTCAGTGGCGACTGGAGCTTGTTGTCCCTCCATGTGAACTATTGCTAACAGCTAGTGTTATGCGGAGTTACGAGCGACAGGTAAAGACCTCGCCTCTCCCTTTGCCTCTTCATAGCTTCCTCCATCAACCTCCTCTTCGGTCTTTTCTCCTCCACCTTGAAGTTGTTATTTTAAGGTAGATCAAAATCAGATCAAATTCATTTCAATTTAAAAACTTACTAATGTCTAATAATTGAAATAAAAGTAATTCATCAGCTTAACAAAGGTCACATTGACTCGATAATTGAAGGTTTTTAAACATTCTGTACCTGAATGTATCAGATAACCTGTGTGTGTGTGTGGGCGGGTGAATGTACGTGTTCATGTGAGGGGGGAGGGCTGGTGGGTTGGATCGGGGTGCAGAACCGTCTTAAATTGCCTACCTCTAAAAGCTCACTGTCGGCGTACCCTCTTAGTTAATCAGGTCTTGTGTCCACCTTTATTTCTCAAAGGACATTTCAACCACTCTAATATCCTTCCTTAACCTCTCTTATTTTCCCTCTAAATTTTGATATATTATTATGCCATGCTATTATCCACGCGCTCATCTCCACTCAGGCTGGACCTCTCCTTGTCCACCTCCTTTACCGAGGCCGGGACCCCCCTTCCTGATTACCATTCCATTAAAGGGACTTCTCCTTTCAGTGAATGACCACATCCCTTGTCCCTCTGCCTTTTTATTTAGAGGACTCCTCAGCGTCTTTCTCTCTCTCTCCTCTTCCTCTGTTATTGCCCTGACAACACGTGCCTGAGCTTCTAATTGGCCCTCGTCTCCTCCCCCTTGGGTGTGTGCTGCTGGAGGTGCCCGGGGGCAAGGAACAGATCCACACCTCCCACACTCCTTTCTTGACTTTCTCCCAATGAAATGCCTGGTTCTTAATTACAGTCACCCAACACTGATTGTTATTGACTGAAACTCCCCCGGCTCGGGACAAACGACGGACAGATTAGGTTCATTTCGGGCCTGTCCTCCACAAAGGAGAGCAAGAGTGAGAAGACGAGGGGGGGAATCTGTGCAGGACAACACAAAGTCACATATGATCACTATTTACAGTCTGGCTGAGTAGCCGAGGTGTGTGCAGCCTTTCAACTAGCAATAATTAAAGATACTGCTATCAAAAGGTGAGGCCGAGCTGCCGAAATGTTTCTCACATCATTAGAACAACCAGAGACATGTTTTATTACCACATGCCGACCTTTCCAATAAATTATCTAACACATGTTTAAATTTGGAAAAGACCAGTCTGCACTGGGCACTGATATGTTTTTCAGTGTGTAACGGCACTGTGTTGCTTCGTTAAGTAAAGACAATTCTGATTGACCTGCACTGATGTTGCCAAGCTCTCACAGACCCGCTGCCTGACTCCGCGTCGTCCGTTTGAAATACTGCAGATGAAATTTCAACATTCCGCATCTTAGTGTTTGTGGCACATTATCTCTGTCCAAGTGATAATCTGGAACCGTTCCCACACATGGCAGAGTCGATGCCAGATGCACGATTCACATGCAAGCACATCAAAAATCACAACCCAGAGCAGATTTACAGTCTGGGCTTAATGCCTGCTGTAGACACTCGTAATCACTATGTCGTATTAGTCCATAAGGCAAGACGGCTGGACACCGGCACCGAGAGACACGTGGCACATGACAATACAGTCCTCATCAGGTCAGTGGGCTTCCTGGTAATCACAACTGATATGATGAAGATGATAAAAAGGGTTTACCGTCATAGAAAAATAACACACACCTGGATTAAAGGGTTATTTCGAAAACTCCTTCTATGCAGAAGTCGGTGGAAGTTGAAAAAGGAAGTGGGACGTACCTTGTATTGTCCTCTTGAAAAAGGCTTTGCAGGCCTCACAGGAGGCCACCCCGTAGTGGTACCCCGAGGCGATGTCGCCACACACTAGACACAGCCTCTTGGGTATGGCGTTGAGCATGTACTCGCACTTGATTGGCGATTCGTCGGCCATGACGCCGGAGCAGTCCTCGTAGCGGCGTAAACAGGCGCCGCCGGCCCCGTGGATGCCCGGGTTGAACATAGGCGGTGAGTCCAGGACGTGTGAGCGTCCGACGCTGCCGTTAATGTAGCCGCCGCTGGCGTCAGAGTTGCCGCTGGGGCTGTGGTGACTGCCGGTGTCCACTAGCGAGGAGGACGGGCTGGAGGGTTCGGTTTTGACGTAAGAACCGCAGCTGGAGGATAGGTGTCGGTCCTCAGAGGGCATTCTTGTTAGCAACCTGACAAACAGACGACAAGAGAGGCATTTAAAAGTCATACATGGTGTGTTAACGTTCAGGTAACAAAGCATAAATAAATCACTTTAATACATATGCATGAAGAAAATTTCTTATGCATCACGTAATCTTTAAATGAATTTGAAAACATGAGGTGAAAAAAGAGCAGAAGTAGGGGAACAGGTGGGATACGCAACTGGAGCCCAGCCAATGTTGTCCACGGAGGACCCTCATGGGAAAGCCCAGATGGGTTGATGATGGGCTGCAAACCGCCCAAATGTGTAGAATGCAGCCCACTCGGGACCCATCCAGTCCTCACGTCCGCCGTGCCCATTTCTATCACATGCACAGCTTCCCGGGTTGTCCGGCCGACCCGTCAGAAGGCCCGGTCGAAGCCCATCTAATTCAGTTAAGCCCGTGTGAGCGCCACTTGTTGTCTGGGGACCGAACGCAACATGAAAAACTGCAGTATCAATGAAATCATCACCAATAACAAGCGTGACAAGATGTATCGAGCGCCCCTTCTCTCTATCATCGCTTGATCATTCTACAAGAAAATAAATCTTCCGCTCCGGCTTATCTGCGCTTGATAGATTGCGTTACACACATCCATTAATGTGCTGGAATGTGAAGTGATATACTACTGTGGCTTTTTTTTTTTTTCTCTCTCTCAGGCAAAATGGCAACTAACGACCATGTCAACAGATGCTCCATACATCTTGCAAACAATGCCCACAGTTGGTCGGCTGCCAGCAGTAAATGAATGAATGAAACTTCAGAAGGCTGTTAATGGACAGAGAGAGGTGTTACACTCAGCATATGGAGGATCATGGGTAATACGTGACCTAATCAATAGTCCCGGTTAGTTTGTCAATGGAAGGTGCCGGGTTTCAGTGGACGCAAGTAAATGGTGAGGGAGGATGAGGAAGAGGAAGAGGAAGAGTCCCACCTTTATATATCTTCGGACAATATATAAAGACTATTCACGATGCTACTGAGTCACGTTTTAGGGAAGAAAACCTTTTTTAAAGCGGATTTTAAAATGCTGTAAAGCCACTTGCATGCGCAGGACATGATAACTAAAGACAGTGTGTCTGTTGAAGGCAAATATATTATATTACTGCCACTTGGAGTAGCTTCAATAATATTCCCTCGAATAAAACACGAAGCAACTGCTGGCGCAGTCCATCACGGCGGTGACACTACTTCCATATTACAGTTCAGCTTGAGGGTTGGAAAGTGGCCGCGGCGGTAGAAAAACAATGTAAAGAATGTTCTGAAAACTAAAAGCAAGTTACTGCCAGACAGTTTCCTGTGAACTTTGCAGCCTTTTGCTGCCGACGGCTGCCCTGCTTCGAATTTAGTGTTGTGGTCGGGAATGTAGTTTTCCTCTGTTGCCTCTTTGCATAAGCGTTTATAGAAAGCCATGAAGTCATCAGGCCCTGACAACATGAAACCTCTCTTTTAACTGCTAACGGGTGGCGGGTGGAGGGAGGGCGGAGGAGGAGGAGGAGGAGGAGATAGCCTCTATTCCTGGGCCTAGATCAGATCTATTGATCCTCTGCTTCCTTCCTGTTCCAGATGAGGCATGAAAAAATAAACCCTCCTCTTACGGGTCCCAGACATTCCTTATGCATTTTTAATCAGTCAGGACTGTTAACACAGTCCGAGATGGAGCGATACAACAGTATGTTAGTCCCCGTTCTGAGGCTTTTGCGGTTTATAAAAGATTCACAGGACTCATGTTAGATCTTGTTAGCAATCAGCCGGCACCTCTAGTCAATTGGAAGGTATATTTTCATCCATTTGAGGGAATTGGCGAGAGCGTGGTAACAGTTAATATATCACCGCAGCCGGAGAAAGGGGGGGATTCCCTGTGGGATAGCACATTGTGGCATACGTAAAAAGTAGTTCATTCCACACTTAGCGCACGGTAACGCTGGGGATGTGTTATTTTGTTAGGTTTAATGGAAATTTCTAATGGGTCCTTTCAAACCTGTCGAAAATGAAATAATGGCACGAACCACCAATTCGCACGGACAGAAATAGCTTCATAGTTTCATAATTTGGTTTCCCCTCTTATTATAAAGAGACATGGAGTTTTAGTGAGGACAGCCTTCCTCCTCCCTCGGCAACACACACACACACACACACACACACACGAAAATACATCGCACGTAAAATGCAATGTTTGCTCCGCTGTGCAGAAAAACGGTACAGACGAGCAAGACAGACGTGAAGGTCACCTGCCGTCCCTGTTCTGCTGTTCGGAGAGACCCAGACGGTCCCAGAATGGAGCCGCAGAACACACAGATTTCTGTCAGTCCACCACGCTGGAAAGCAGCGTCTAGACACCACTCCATGGAAAGACCAGAGAGCGCTCCAGACTTTTCAACATGACTAAGACGTTGCCTCAAAAAAAAAAAAAAAAAAACGCTCAAATCAGTGACCGCAGCTTTGTATTTTTGTTTCTGAGCGACAGTGTGATGGGTGTGAAAATGCCCCACCAGAGCCGCTTAAACTAAAAATGTTCGTGTCTGTGTGTGTGTATGTGTGTGTGTGTGTGTGTGTGTTTTGGCACACCTTCTGGTGCTGGCAGCGCTGTAGATCCCCTGCTTCCCTACATAAATCCTGAATCCATCCACCTCTTCTCTAAACCATGAAATATGTTTTCCAGCCTCCGAATTTCAGCGCAATAAATTTTTAACCGCCAGTCCAAAAAAAATATAAAATAAAAATAAAATACTCCACGACGCCCCTCGCGCTCTCCTCGACTTGACAAGTGAAGAGTTAAAAATCCTATTCTCCATATTTTACTATGCATTTTTTTTCCACTGAGGGGAAATATTATTGTTGAGCTCGGGGGGGGTTGAGCTTGTAGCAAGGACCACAAGCGTAAATCATGGTGCTGAACACACAGTCGAACATGGAAGCGCAGAAGGACAGAGGCAAGGAGCCATGCATGAAATTAGTTCATTAATCTTTCTATGATAGGCTGTCCTTGTTTGGGGCAAACTCTATCAGCTTTAAACTGAGTGCCCCTTCCTGCCTGACACATAGATTACACTGTTAGTCCGCAGCCGGGGTGTCGGGGAAATGAATGGTCATGGCGAGAGGGAGAAATGGGGAAGCGTGCATCACGGAAGTATTAAGTAGTAACAACAACATGTGCGTGAGCTTTAGCACAAGTGAAGGTCATCAAAATATGAGCGGCTTCTAGAAATGTAAATGTTTTATTCCTTTTAGAGAAGAGATGTTAGTTAAAATTAATTTACAAGACACGTGTTTATTAAAATCTGCTTGCAGTCTTGCAGGCTTTTTTTTTACAAGTCTTAAAGTGTGGAATAGTTGACCTCAATCAACTGGCATGAAACCTATCGCTCATGATACTATTGCTATTTCAGGAAGATGATGTTTTTAAATGTAAACCCTGGTTTCAGTTGTTTTCTATTTTTCTTTTGTGCTCTTTGCTTCATTCTTTTATTATTTACGTTATGTTCGAGTAAGAAAGCTGCAACAAATCATCCTTTTCATTAGAGTTTAATCCGTCTATTTATTTTTTTCTGTATAAACTCAGACGGTCGTGATGAATATCACAAAGGATTTGACAACCGGCAACATTTGAGAGGCCGCAATGAATGAATTGTTAAAACGGCTCTGATCAATACTTCCTATGATATTAAAATACCAAATGACAATGTGAGACGGGAGAGGCGTTCCTCGCCGTGATGAAGCTCCCGATAATTTGATGCCGACTCTGCAGCAAAGTTTGGGCTTACAGAGCTTATTAGCGAGTTTCAGTGCATTTTATTGGTCAATATTTGTCTTTGGAATAAATTGGGAGGATTAATTTAAATCTCCGAATTGGGTGATTTTAAAAATTTAGTTCTTTTATGTCTCGTACTTCAAGTACATTTTTCTGACTGTACTGAAGTTCTTTTATTTAAAAATATCTGCTGATCGATAGATAGTGGACATTTTTAAAAACAGCAGTGTCGGCATCGACCCCAAAATCCAGTAGCGGCCAGGAGCTTAACGATACTTCACTTTGACGGTGAACCAAATGAATGACAATGTTGCTACTGGACCGTTAACTAATACGTAAAAAGGCAAAGGATCGGTCAGTATTGTGTTCAGAACTTACTGTTGCTGCCCCCAAGTGGCTTAAAAAAACAATAATGGCGGCTTTAAGGAATTTTCTTTGAATATTTAAATGATAAAAGCGTCTGTCGATAGATCTCCCCCCCCCCGGCCGAAGGCTCACAAAATCGGGCTGATAGTTTTTACGTGTTCCTGCTGACATGTCGGCCCTTGCGGCGTGCAGCCCTCCCTCAACAGTAATGTTAAAAATGACAATTTTGGCTATTAAAACATAATTGCCCCAAATACGTTCTTCCTTCGCCCACGCTACGACCCCCCCAACCAAGCCGGCGGAAAATCAACCAAACCTTTTTTTCGCCGATTCCCGCTAAGACATCGGGTGAAAACATAACCTCCTTGGCGAAAGGTAATAAAGTTCAAAGTTAAAGCTAACGGTGAGGGACAGAGCAAATTTCATCACCGAGGAAGGCTGTTGGAAGTTGCTGACTAAGACGACCTTTCATTTAGCATATTCACAGATTTTTGTCCCCAAGGTGGCGACTGAATCCCCAACGCTCTTTGTAAATCTTGTTTTGAAATGTGCTGTACAATTACATTTAATTTAATACGAAATCTTTAACTTACTTACTCTCACTCTCTTTCTATCTCTCTCTCTCTCACTCACACACACTCGCACACCCACACACACACACAACTTTCAGCATATGGCCTCCTCAATGTCACTGCCACAAGGAGAGATTGCATAGATTTCCCACATGGATGATGTCTCCTTACCTGGAGTATCAACCCCCATCTACATAAACGTCCACCACCTCCAGGAAATTGCTCTCCCTGCAAAGTCAAACACACCCCTAACTGCCTTTTTAAAAAGACACAGAGGAAAGAGGTTATGGGGGAGAAGGAATCAACGAGCAGAGACTTAAGCCGTCATTGGGAATCAGAGGGGGACTCATGAGGGACAGTTGCAATATTGATTTCATAAATAAACAGAGATGGCCATCGATCCTAATGTTATTTTGCATTTCAATTACTGCCTAGAAACATAACCTTCAAACGTCTGCTTCTCCTCAGTAATAACATCCACTGGTAATCACAAGCGAGTCTTGTCCGGCGCAAATTGGCTTTTCTCTCTCTCTCTCTCTCCCTCTTTTTTTTTTTTTTTTTTTTTTTTTTTTTTAACAAATGTGTAAATGACACAACTTTGCATTTGCCTAATGGTATTAGAGCATGGGCTGAATTTCAAGTGAGACTCAAGCTGATACACTAAGCACTCCGGCCAATTGACACAATGCAAATTAACGTGCTGAAGAGGAATTAAGTTCACAATGTGAGACCTCGCGAAGCTACGATGAGGCCCATTAAATTAAACATGCCGGCTGACCTACACTCCATGATGAGACGCACTGCTTCTTGTGTGTGTGTGTGTGTGTGTGTGTTAATTTCATTTGATCAATAAAACAAACTAATTCTCTGAAGTCCTCTCTGAATCCATCCAGGCTACGTTCATGTTGCCACTGAATGGAGGCTGCAGAAAAAGAAAAAAAAAAAATCTACATCCTGATGAATTCAGAGTCCTTGACAGACTGCCTAAAGGATATATCTATATCAAGAGGGGGGTCATGACATGTAATGAAGTTATTCTCCTCTGATGCCGTCGCACAGCACCACTCCTCAACAGACCTGGGCTGCACCCTCGCATGCAGCAGCAATCGCCATTAATAAACATGTCGCTCCGAACACGAGGAAAACTGTCGTGAGAAAATACAGCGGCGAGCTTAAATGTTCTGAAAATTGTTTTCCTGTGCTTCTTGACTAAAGCTCGGCACTGGCGGTAAAAGAGAAGTTGGAAGGGAAGCAGCCTTTCTTTACCGCTATGGGAACGCAACCCGTAAGCTCTGCTGGCTTTCACAACATTCCCAGGGGATTTCACTGGTCCAACTTAAAGAACAGGTGGATCACAGCGCGGTGAGATGTTTCAATGTTTTTCATCCACTGTCGCACAGAAAGATCGCGTTGTTACTTCAAGAGCTGGGATAGCAAACTCCTTTCCTCTAAGTTGGAAGCAGCTAATTTAGTCCATTCAGTAAGAACACACCGGCCTCCACCAGGAACAAAACAAGACGTCCATTCATGGAACCACCACTTTAGAAATGGATAACATTTTAAAAATGCTGATGCAATCGGAGGTCGCAGATAAGAATGTAATTTACCCTGTGAAAGATATGAAATATAATCTCATAAATTTCTATTTTTAAAATATTCAACGCGGCTAAAACACTTTCACATGACTTGAATGTTATAAATTCTTTTGTTTGCTTTCTATTCATTTAGCTGGCGCTCATCACAACACCACACGTCAGCTGGAGAGAAGCTCCAGTAACATTTAACTCCTGAATCTTTCGCCTGCTGCCCCACAGCAACAAGCAACTTTATGACAAGAGCTTAAATTACTGTCAATAGTTTGTTACGTGTCGGAATCGCGCATTAAAAATGATTTCTCTCATTTGCTTTGATGTTCTACTTTATTATAATATTATACACATGCATCAAATAAAAAAACTTGAATTATGAAATATGCAGTTTTTTAACACAAATTATTAGATTATCATGTTTGTATCTATTTATTAGTTAATGTTTATGATTTCTTTAGTCTTTGTGTGTAACCAGGGGAATAAATGCAACTGCACGACTGGATTTTGTGTTTCTCTTAACAGACACAGTCAGGTGTTTCCATGATATGGCACCACTAAAATTAGATACCAGGTCAGTGTGTGATTCTTTGGTCTCATCCGTATGTGCAGGCACATGTGTGTTTGCGCATACACTTGACCGCGCTTCTGCATATGCATTCCTGTTTGTTGTCTTGTGAAGGGCACCTCAAGGAATGGCAGGTGGAGCAGCGGGACAACGGCGCTGATTTATCGGCGGACTAAACATAAACAACATTTGAACTAAAAAAAAAAAAGAAAGAAAGTAGTTACGCTGCCGCCGCTGATACAAGACGCATATTAAAGTTTACAAATGTTTAAATTATTAGTTGTTGAATGTTCAATAAACAGGAACGTTTCTTATCTATTTTTCATTATGAGGATGTTAAATTCTGGAATGCATCAAAAAAATGTAAAAAATAAAATAATTGTTTTCTCCCCGAGGGTTTCAACTGAAATCAACGGAGCAGATTTTAATAAATAATAAATAATAAATTACAAAGTATAATGGAGTCTGGTTCACAGTTTGTTCTTGATCTTATAGTTAATGGTTACTTTTATTTTGGTAAAAGAAAAAAAATATATATATACAATTGGATTAAAATATAATCAATAAACACCAAAACAGTCCTGATATGACTGATGATTTATTCTATAAAGATTAAATACTCACAACGCCGGATCATTCAAGCACGATCTAGTTACTTAATGGGCTGTATTGACAATAACATATTTGCTTTGTTGCACCACCGTGGAATAAAACATCTCAGTGGATTTACAACTGGGAGACATTTATCTCGTCTTTTAAATGGGTCAAAAGAGGAAAATAGAGATATATCCACATGCACAACGGTGTTTGTGGCAACAATACTAGATGCTGGGTCTTCATCAGAGGTGTCACGTGAGAAGTGGGCACTGCAGTTGAGAGACTTCTCATTTGGGGCCATGAGGTTGGTCAATGGGCCAAAAGTCTTCGAGGGGTTAATGGCATTCGCCCGAAGCCAAACCTAACTAAGCACAGCTTTACAGTATGTGACACTAATAGCAGGTTAGTACTTGGACAACCACATAAGTGGTAAACTGCAAGACATTATGAGCAACAACTTTTAAAACGAAAGACACGGTTTGGACAATTTATTACTTTAATTACAAAATAATTGAGCTCGACGGTGTTCTGTTAATAACTCTTATCGCAGCTAACTGCTCCTCCAGTAAACACACGTTCGTAATGAAAGTTAGATAAAGAAAATGCTGCATTAACTCCGGGACGAAAATCCATTCTAACCAACCGCACACGTGTAGAATTATGAGTGTGCACATTCGAACATGACTTTATGGGGGTTTTGGGTAATGATATTAATGTTAGTGTGTCATAAAAAGAGCTGCCCAATCAAATGTGACTCAAAGGTCCTCCAGTTAACAGAGTCGACCATCTGGAAGCTTCAAAACATTTACCCACTCACACATGCACGTTCACAGATGCATATACACGTACGCATGCAAACGCTATTTTTTTTGTTTGCGCCCGTGTGTATATTGTCTACACGCAGACGCATCAGCAAACACACAAAATACACACTTACACACAGATTTGACCCAGGGGGGGCCACAGGCTCATAACATGATACTGCTGCCTTTTGTTTTATACATTTTAAATTCTGTTTGACACATCTTTAACATATAATAATTATATTATCGCCTCTGATAATTCCATAGATGTGCATTAAATGCTGTTTTATAGATTATGGGAATTAATAACTGGAAGAGAAAGTTGTTGTTTCTCAGCTGCAAAGTGATTTGCCTTAAACACAACACAAGAAATAGATATATAGTTAGACACACAAAATAAAACGAGATCAAAATTCTCTCAACTTATGGCTGAACATGATACTCTGCTATTCACTAGGATTAAGATGATACGTTTTATGTGCACAGTTGCAGTAGTCTGAATAGTTACTTCGATGCAACCTGATAAGCCAGTTATCTAAAATACAAAACACAAAATGTATTTTGAGTTCATCCTTTCTAATTAAAGCAGTTGTTATTGTTCCAAAAATGTTTTTTTATAATTTCTCAATTCAACACAAACACAAAGTCCTTTGCAGCACGAGGCTCACGTTATTTCACTTTACAGAGCTCCTTGGACGTATTTGCAGCTAAAGACTGTACAGAATTAAAATGTATGTACTTAAATAACAATATGCAACGTTTCAGAGGAGTTTTCTTTTATTTCTTGAGAGTTTTGTGGAGTTTGAAAAATTCTTAATGGCCTTCCTGTAAAAAGTACAAAGCAGGTTAAACCGTACCAATCCCATCTACAGCTTAACATAAAGAGGATCTGAGTGAAGGGTCCCCCTGTCATGCTTGGGTGTAAGAACAGATCATTTATCAATGCAAAGAGTGTAGCTATGAAACACCAATGAAGGGTACATTTGAGATTTAGCACTTCTTTGATTAATTACTGTAAACCCGGCTGATTCCTTCCTGTACTTATGAAGTTACTGCACAACGGCAGTATACGTATGGACAACATGCAGCACATTAATCCTATTTAAGTTGTAAAACTGCAGTTTTTTTTTACACAGGATGCCACTTTGTAGTTGATGATATTCTTCACTCTTGATATAATTATCATGTTGATGCCATCATGATCACCAAGATTAAGTAAAGAACAAAATCGCATAAAAGCTTTGGCCGAAACACAATCAGGCGGCTGTCTGACACATTCTTGATTGTCTTTCTCTCAGAATTACACTCACACACACACTGGCTGAAGACACAGTCACAGTTTTCTTTTCCCTTGGACACCGCCGGACATCGGCTGCTGTTAGCGGATAGCCGTCCGCATTAATCTGCCTCTGGCTCTTCCCTGTGGCTCAGGCTAAACCCTGGATCCTGATGCAGAGCAAGACAGCTGCAGGGCAACTGTCCGACCTGGACTCCCTGCGGGCTACGCTACTGCAGCCTTCTGAATGCTGCTGGGCTCTGCTGTCCCGTTCATGGGAAGGTGTCGCTGAGACAACGCGAGTAACTCCCTGTTTTCTTTAAATAGTTTATGCATCAAATATGAAATATGGATAACAGTTAAGTTGAAAAACAAAGAAAGGAGAAAGAGATGCACCTACTGGTTATGGTAGCAGAGAGGGTCAGGGATGCACAGTTCGGAAACATCCATCAGTCCACGTTAAGCATCCCAGGTGTTGCAGTGAAAAAAAAGATAAACAAACAGCTGGGGAGAAGCCAGAGGAGGAGATCAGTTCCTAAGTCTCCACATATCTTGATGAAATGTTGGTCAGGTGTTCCTGGGTGTTGTCTCCCCTCCCTCCCCTGCTCAACACACACACAAAGTCAAAAACCTGTCCGGCAAACTCCAGTCTGCACAGGTGCTGCACACTCAGGAGTACGTACGGAGAGACAGAGTGGATTTAGTGGCGAGGCGGAAAGCGGACTGAGCGTGCAGATGACGAGAGGAAACAAGCATACGGGAAGGAGACAGGATAAAGGTCAGGGAAGTGATGGATAAGAGAGAATAAAAGATAGAGACAGATGGAGGCAGCAGTGGCGAGAGCGCACTCAGTCTCAGTGAGGGGGATTGAGTCTCCATTGAAGACATGGGGGCTCTTTAAGAGGAGGAGGGTGTGGCTTGGTGCCTGTGGAGCAGCCGCTATTGGTCGGTCCTGGGGAAGGCTGTCCTGACTGCGGCTAGTGAGGATGAAAGATTACAGTGGGGGGACGGGCTACTGGGCGACCAGTAGGTGTCCAGTCATTCACAAGGGAGCGCTGCAGAGACACAAGCACACACAAGCCCCTGGACAGACAGACAGATAAATACAGACAGATAGATGGAGATAGGAGTTTCAGAGGGGTCACAGTTGGTGTTTACAACAGTAGTTTTGACAAGCACCAGAAGTAGCAGCCCATTCACGGGTCGTGATTTAAACAGGTCTGTTTACTGTGCTTTAAAGGGACTCAGTGCCAGCTTATGGAGCTAAACTGTTCTCTTTACACCGTTATCCTCTGCACCACGGGTCCGGCTTTGCCTTCCTTTAAACTAACAGCAGCTGCTTCCCACAGCATTTACCAATCACACCGTCCAAGTTGAGAGGGGGGATTTACCGATCCCCAACTATAAAGGATGTGAAGAAACTAAGAGTGTTGATGCATTAGGCAGGAATGATGGTGATGACGACAGCTGCGACGTTTGAGTGTATCTCGCATGTTGTTGTAATGTGGCGGCCATCAGAGGGGAAGCAACCCCCCCCCGCCCCCCCTTCAAACCCACTTCATCAACCCACATTTTCCTGATCGATACAAAACCCATCACACACTCTTACTGATCACAGCGTTGCCGTGTCGCCAGAAGCCTCGGGACAGACTCCGTTTTCCCAATCCGCCCTTTTAAATAACAGGAATTATACATTTCACCGTTTTCTTTTCATGTCAGTCCGTATCAAAGTCACAGGAGCAAAAGGCCGATTGCTTTATCAAAGCAGCTGCGCATTCAATTAAATTTCTGATCAATAATTTGGCATTTAATGTACTTTCCTGTGGAGGAAAAAACAGGATTCTGCTGATCTGATTAAGACATCCAGACATAATCAATAGAAGGGATATGTTTATATTTTTAATGAGGCAGAGAGAAAAGAGAGGAAAAATGAGACGCTCGGATGGCAAATGTGATTTCACATACGGGGGCGGAAGATAATCAAATTAAAAAATAAATATTATCTTATTTGCTATTCGAAGTTGTTTGCAACTGAATAAAGATGCATTAGAAAATCTATAAATATGTTGATGGTTAATTTAGCATATTTTAACTTTAGAAACATTTTTAAATTACCTTCATTTAAACAAAAGAACTTCTCCCTGCAGCCCTGAAATAACAGGTAAACACAGGTGCTCCTCGTCCCGCTAATTAACGATCCCCTACCACAAAGGGCAGCGCCTTAATTAGTGTGATTAGTAACACCTGTGTGTCTATTTCCTGTCAAAGTGGCTGCTATTCGGTGCATTTCATTTTTTCAGCTCCACTGTCGCCAGTCTTCCTGAGATGAGCCACAGTGTCAGTCCAAGGCTCATCTGCCTCCCTCCCTCTGAGCCAGTCGGCTTACACAGCGAGAGAGGACACTGGGCTTCATGGCATCTGACAGGAAATCTATTGAGCGCACCGTCTGTAATCCCGCTATCACGCTATCGCCAAACGAAGAAACAGTAATCCAATCATTAAGACTGTATTTAAGCAAAACAGATTTCCAGCTCTACAACCGAGGGTGTGTCTGGTTAAGTAGATCACAGCCAGACTGGGATCTAACCACCGTGCGTTCTGAGGCAGCAGCGGATGTTTTCAGGAGAGTTTAGCTCTGATTATCTTGCGTTTGTTTTCATTCTCAGTGATTAATTAACCGTCTCCTTAATTTAGCAGAGTGGTTTATATTTGGAGTTAAGTCGGATTCGGCTACACGCACAACTGATTGTGCACTCGTACTCATAAAAACGTACTCATGCAAAAGAGCCAATCATTAGCCGTCAATAAATAGTAATTACATATTGTGTTGGGTCGGGGGAAACAATCCGTCTGTCACACTGGGTGTGTGTAATTAAAATCCTGATTCACGAGCAAAGTGGCCTTTTACGAGCGACCTCCTGACCTCTTAGCACGGACACTGTATCATGTGGCGACGGCGCTGCCGTCTCATGACGTGCTGCTTGTCACTGATACAGTTTGTGGGGTGAAGTAGTTTCAACAATTCTTTTTCAATTAACAAAGTTACAAACAGATAATCACATATGATTAACTGGAAGGACGAACCTGAGAGAACAGATCGCCGCCAAGGCCACTGTGAAAGATTTCCTAAATGTTAAACCGGATCTGCTCTGAATGTTAATGTGGTCGTCCTCGGTCCACCTGACAGACGGACATCAGAGAAAACTGAACATCCTTGGTGGAGGTACTTTAAATTAAAGAATCAATAACTGAGGCGATGTAACTGATGTAAAAATGCTTGAGTTAGTAAGCAGCAGTATAGTTTGCAATGGACTTAATAGATGTAAATGTTAATTTAACAAACTGAACACTGAAACAGCTTCAACATCTTTGCTTTTAAAGAACGTGTCATATGATATTTGGTTGCCTTAATGAAATAAATTATATATAATGTACGAAATAAAGTATTTTATCAACATAGTATACTATGTAAATGTACTGTTTTTGTAATACAATTCAATTTTGGCTTATTTTCCCATCTCAGAAGAAGAATTTATCAGAATAAAATCTATTTATGATTTCTGTTGTTTAAAGAAATATTGTAACACACATGCCTTCATTATGGTATTTAACTCACAAATACATTTATTAGGGATGCACTGATTGTGAATAATGATACCAATATTTAAAATATCAATTAATATGATAGCTGATGCCGATATAGATGGGGTTTTTTGTGTCTGTTGTTTGTTTTCCTTTTGCACCTGAAGAACAAAGAAATCTTCATTATAAAGAAGTGACTGATGTTGTAGTTCAACCTTTTGGATTTTCTCCAAATCTACAGCTGTGTAGCTTTACGTCATCAACACATATAAACAGATAAACATCTCAGATTATTAGCAGAAAGTCCGATTATCAGCTGATAGAGATGTTCAGCTGATAAATCGATCGTATTTAATTGATAAAACCGGATCAATAATTAAAATGAAGTAGTGAAATGCACCAGAGAAAACTATTTGGCTGAAGCATACAAGAGAGATATTAACAGTTGATATCTCTTCTGAGTTCCGACTCTCAGTGATAATACTACATTCATTTATCTCTGCTTAAACACATATTATTCACAAAAAATGTGTCTTTATTCAACTACTGACACAAAGCTCTTGATACAGACGCTGACTCCCACAGATCCATCATTTGCACATTTCTGTTTTGCAGCCACACACTTGTTTGGCTCGACTGCTGGAGGAGTGTGGAGCAGGATAATTACAATAGCCACAGGGCTGCATTAATCAGCTGGGTGCATTTGTTGGGTTTTATTATGTTCCACTCCCCTCTTTGGCCCACGCTGGCTGCGCCACCAGGACGAGGCAGCGCTGGTGGAGGACCGCAGCCGCCCTGCTGCCCGTTCACACAGGGTTAATAAATGCTATTAGCCTCTATCTCTTGCCTCTTAATTTCTCATTTAACCGAGGACAGTTAAAACAAAACTCCACAGGCGGTGGTGTTAATCAGGGACTCGTGGCAGGAGATCTTGATTGGGAGAGCTGAACTCACACTACGAAGGAGGGAAACAAATGTTGGAATCACTGGCCTTGAGATTGGACCTGTTCTTCCTGTGATGTCCTCATCATGTGAAATATACATGCAGTTTATTACCACTTGATAATTTTTAATAATGATGATTTGACATCACTAATACTAAGATTAAAGAATAATTATTCCTCTTATTTGTGAGATAAAGTCGACTTCCACTTCATGCTAATGTGCATGCTTTATAATTATTTTAAGGTGAGAAGATGATGCTGTATTCAGTATTAATCTACTTGGCAGGCTACAACTGTTTTACTCTTTTAAAGCAAAATCAGTTTTTATGAAATTGTATTGTCCACTTTCATTTTGTGTGGTGGCACAGACTCCATCAGGGTCTCTGTTGTCACTGCACCATTCATGATTAAAAGGGTTTTCACTCATAATGAGACACTTTGCTAAATGGCATGTGAGGACATTTTTCAAAACCTGCCTTGCATTCGGGCGGAACTCCCCTCCGGCGACGGCCATGATTGCGATTCAGGCAAAAAACATGTACTGCTTAATCTCACCACATATAAACAAAATCAATTGCAAATCCCTCCCCTCCATGCTCTAATTTTAAATAGCTCCTTAACACCGGGAAAATCCTCAGCGGCTTGTCTACGTTACCAGCATAACACAAGAGGGTCCGGAAGGAGTCACCTCTAAACTGAAGCCACGTTGTGTCATTGCCATCCAGAAGGAGGATCAATACATTCATCTCAAGTTCATTCCAATAAGGCAGCTGGCAAAAACGGCCCCGCATGCTGTCAGCTCTTTAAAGCTTTATGACGCTTATGCATACATAGCGATGCCTGCTGTGTCTAGACCCTGGACAAACACACTGATGAGACAAAACATAATTACTTTTTATTTCTTCGTTCAGTTAGATTTTTTCAATATTAAGCTGAACGATTGATCGGCAGAAAGTGGGAGAGGCTAGTTATTTGTTTATAAGTGCTTGGAGAGTTCAAAAGTGAAGCCCAGAGATCCACTGCTGACAACTACTGTCAGTGGAAAGTAGTTGAAAGTCTGCCCGAAAAGTCACAATAATATCTTATTTATTACATCACTGCCGTTTTTGTATTTTGCCGGTGGGTGCCTTTACATCTATCTGGGTGCTTCTCCTATTCTCAGCTCATATTTACTTTAATTTATTAGTCAAATTCCTGGTAAATCTGGTTTTGGTCTGAGAAGGTAGTATAACAATGGGACTGAAACGCAGCACATTAAGATCCATTTCAATGAAATTCCATATTTTATCTATATAGCCCAAAATAACAGATCACAATGCCTCAATGGGCTTCTGGCCAACAGTCACTATGACATCACACACAACCACCATACAAAAAATATAAAGAAAACTGCTGCTATAATTACATTTAAGGTGATTTCTCAAAGAGAAAGTTAGAAGGAACTAAACGTCTATTTCTCAGAGTAAACCCTCCGTCTGTCTGTCAGCTGCGCCTCTCTACCTCTGAAAGAAAAGTCTGAAAAGTCGCCAACTTGGCCAAAGTTCAGAGACCTTAATCGCCCCCTGGTGGCTGGTTGCAGTATAGCTCAGAAATCCCGCCCCTCTCTGTTGGTTGATGGGATCTTTGCCAAATGAGCACACAACATAGTTTTTTATAAAAGAAGTTTTTTTTCTCTTTTCTCTTTGTTAAATCAATCTATGTTAAAGCATTAATTTCTTATTTGGATTTAATTAAACATTTGATATAATAAAAAAGGAGGCTTGACATTATGATTGACATGGAGGCACCTACGGACTTCTGCATGGGAATTGTACATAACAAAGTTGAGAGGGGATGAAAAGTTAACTTACCATAATTATTTTTGTCCTTTTCAAACTGTAAAGAGTGAGTTGCTCTGCAGTAAACCGATCGCTTGCGACTGAGTCTGGTGGGATCTCAGGTCCATTCCCAGATCACTACAGCACCCGATGATGTCACAGAGCGACATGGAAGCATTCATTCACAGAGAGTTTGGCTCTTATTGTCCGGATATAATATACAGTCTATGGTTTAAAAAATGCCTGCAAAGTGAGAGGTTGGCACTTTTATATGTTTATGTTACTGTTCTGTGTAATAGTAGTTGTGAGAAGGTTGTGCATCGGTAAGCCTCGCAAAAATGTCATTGAATTCATGTCACGCAGCTGCCGGTTGAGCTCATATCAACTTCAACAACTCAGAACACCCACAGGGCACTAGTAACTCTTGACTCGGAGGAACGGTTAACTTAAGTACAAAACTTTCGATTTCAAATGGCTCAGAATGTGTTTGATAAGAAAATTATCCCCTCAGCTGGTCCCAATCCCACGACGGAAGACGGCGCTTCTGTATAAATTACCTCCATGGGCGATAGAATTGTCAAGATACTTAGATGTATCCTGTGAAACAATACTCTCCGGCTTTACCGGCTAAAAAGCGATCATTTCAATAGCTACCGACACCTGAAAGCAGGAAGTCGTACTAAAGAGAGAAAGAAGAAATGTCCACTGGATTCTACCTGCAGGAGTCGCAGCCTGTTTACACAGTGCTAATGAATATAACACTTAAAAAACAAACATTTATGTTAAGCAGCCTCCGTTGGCAGCAAACCTCATTTGGAAGAGAGGCTTGGTATTCCAGACTTGGCTCCCCTAAGATCCAGAGATGACTTTCATTTAGTCTCACCTCTCCATCCAACCGGGGTCACCCCTGTTGGTATAGCAAGCACAGCAGTCACATTGCTCCACCATGCGCGCAGATTGCTTACTAGAACTGCCTGGAACCTTTCATATTTCCCAGTCAGCATTTTTACAGGATAATTTTGGCAGCCTTTAAGGATATCACTGCCTTAATAGAGGATAAAAATAAACGGGTGGTGGAAGGGCTATATCAGGCTGGTATAATCTTGTATTCTACACTGTGTGGAGCTAAACGTCTGGCTTTGGCTCCATTCAATGAGATTAAACTTCTCCCCGGTTGATTCCAAAAGACCATTTGTTCTATTTTTAAAACCAGAAAGAGTGTTTGGAGCCAAGTAAATCTAAAATAAGCCAGTTAAATTGATTAAAATACTATGGTGTAAATGGCATTATAGAGCCGCTTCTGAGAATGTCTTTGGTCTATATCCCATTGAGCGATGTTGGTCAGCAGATTTCCTCTAGATGGTTTGTCAGATTGCGGTTGTGTTTGTGTGCAATGTGCATGCCTTGATGTGTGCTGTATGTGGGCGCCTGTATGTAGACATGTGCATATATGAGTATTTGTGCCGCGTGAACATGGTAGTAATGGCGACGATTGACTCCGGCATCAGAAGAGCTTGTCAGAATGGCTCAAACCGCTTCATTCAATCAGCGCGACTCCTTTCAAGACCACGAGGGAGTCGGCTAATGGTGTTAGAAACTTGAAAAGTTGGAAAAAATAAGCTTGAGGAAGTTCTCACTACCTGGGAAAGAAGTCTGTTCCTTGAGGCTTTCCTATACTGTATGATAGTAAAAGCCCCACTCTTCTGGGCCTTGTTGCTTCTCTGTGAGCTCAAATGCTGGATTTTAGTTTGCGCACCTCCCATGAGGGGCAAAGCTTTGCAGAAGTTAGAGGAGGGTTATATGAAGTTCAGGGGAAATGTGTTTTGAGCGCTCAGCCAACTTTTCAATAAAAGACGAGCATATGGATCGAGCGGAAACATGTTTGGAAGTGAGTGTGTACGGAGAATAAACAGCTTTAGTTAAATGTGAAAAAAGTAGCCCTTTTCTAAACAGGCATCTTGTACACATCCCCTTTCAGTATTATGAGAAAGAGACAAATGCTGTGCCAGAATCCTGAGAAAACATTCCTTGAGACATTCTACGCCTGTGCAGTGCAGCCAAAAAACCATAAGGCTTTCACCGGGGGTTTGTTTTATGCGCCCTTCCCCCCTTCTCCGACATTCACCCACATTAATTCCATGATTGTGTCTTCCTCTCATTTTCTCCCTCGTTATGCATTTAATGCTTCCAATTTGCCGTCATCACAGAAAAACGCCACAAGAAGCTATAAATTCTTTTCTAATTCCAAATAATTAGGATTACACGGACCAGTGGTTTTCAATCAGCGAGATCATCTCAATGATAGATGGTAGGATAACTGGTCATTGCCGAGACATAAATATTGTGTCGTTCAATTAATCTGGTCTAATGAGGTGTCAAAGCTGCCAGTCATCCATCAAATACAATTACGAATAAACACATATGCATGGAGATGGGTAATTAATAATTAGCAAAGCAAAGAAAACAGTATTGGTTTCAGCAGCCACATTCACAGAGCAATTTACCACAGCTCTTTCTTCAACCGCTTTCTTCGAGTGAGTGAGACAAAGCCACATCAATGGAATGTGAATCAATTTTTACTCTTTTTGTTTTCTGTCTGATCTTTGCTACACTTCTGCCCAGATGTGTGTCAGTTTATAAAGAGTGTCACCTTAAAAAAAACAAACAAGAAAATCAGGTGCCTTTCAACTAAATGACGACCTGGAAATAAGAGCACGTCCCAAAACTTTAATGATGGATCGGGTTCTTTTTCTTGACCAAAAATAAAGAAGAAAACGTTTTATTCTGGATCTTGGGAATTAGGGACTGTCATCAACGGTTTGTCTTCATCTCTCTTCAAAAGCCCACAAGACTCATTGTCCTAAAAAAGACATTTCGTACAGGGTGGTCATTGTCTTCCCTTTGCAGAGGGCGGTCGAGCATCCTGACAGGACGTTACTAGGTTGAGGCCTCGCCCCGGCCACCAGCATGCAACTAATAATTTATTAAGTTGAGGACACAACGTTCCAGCTGTTGAAAGCAAACAGCAGCAGCGCAGTTGTTTGTCTTTGACGCGGCACACACGAGGCTTCACCATGTTCAGTGTTTGAACCGATTATGACCAAAAAAAATGCATCGTGAGGTCACAGTGACTTTGACCTCAATCAGCTCATCCTTGAATCCAAGTGGATGTTTGTGCCCGAGTGAGACACATGAACGGGACGGACGGTGTACCCAAACAAATAAAAACTTAAGGTACATTACAGCCCAGCAGTGTCTCGGCTCCTCATGGACACTTGAAGCAGCAGAAGTCAGCTGATGAAGAGTCAACGGAACCGGCCGGACACCGAGGAACCCTGATGTTTCACTTCAGCTGTCGCGGCGGAAAAGATGCAATTACACAGAGGCATTGGGGCGAAAGACGGGGAAAAAATCAATATATAATTTCAACATTTCAGAGGGTGTTTCCCTCCGTCAATGACTCAACTCGCCAGTCGTGTTGCTTTGTTGTTTAATCCCCCTTTTGTTTGTCGTATTATACAATGAAAATGTCATAAAAGATGTCGTATTATATTTATGCAGAACGCAGCTGGACGTGAGCTGCGGCATTAATAGGAACTGACAGCATGAATTTTGAGTCCGACAAATTCCCAAAAAAGGTTACACATAACACCTTTATACAACCTGCAAGTGGTATTTTTTTGGGAGAAATTCACTTTACCTGACCGCAGGTTAAGTGTCTTGAGTGGAGCTTCAGCACGGCAGCGCGGTGCAAGTTCACACAAAGTTTACGGCTACGACACAAAACCATTTTGTACCCTGTCACACTCATTAATGGAGGCGGGCAGATGGGCAACCCCTGCCTACCCAGCACTAAGATGCCATGGTTAAGTGACAGCAGCCAGACTCAAAAATGAAACAAATCAATAGTGGCGTCTCTTATGGAGAAGACGAAAACCACAGCACAACATGATAATGACCAGAAATCCACTCAAGCGTTGCGGCTACCCCCGGAGAGGCACTTGTTTAAATGAATGTAGGTTCGTTTGATTGACTAATCACTTGCTAAATTAGAAAAGACAATATTATGCGGGTTTGTGCCGGTTCTAAGAGCTTTGCTCTGACTCATAGGAGCACTTAGAGCCAAAGATAAAGATACTACACCACCTTTCCTTTGCCTGGCGTTTACACCGCCTGCAAAACTTCAGGCGTTATCTTCTTACAAAATAGTAAAAAGACCAATTTTAGGATTAGCTATGGCTAACTTTTATGTTGTGTATTTGAATATGAAAAGGAGACTGGCGGGGAGTGCAGGAACCCGAGGGACCCAAACACAGACTTCCTCTAAAATGTTAATCGTTTGGCTAATTGAAGGTATGTTCTTTGTCAGCTCTGAGTTTTGGAGGGTCCCTTCTATGGACCGAGCCACCGCAAGGCAGCAGCGCTTTTAGATGTTATTGTATTTGACTGCTGCCGCTGCACTGGGGCGCCGGCGGATTTAGGTGCTTTTAAGATAAGTTACGGGGGGACAGGCACACATATCCAAACCTGCATGTATACCCACCCACACAGCGGCAGACACACACACACACACTCACTCATGTACATGTCACACATTAGAATTTCAAAAGAGCATAATTGCCCAGGGCGGTGGCAGGGGGAGCGTGGCCTCGGGATTCCCCGAGAGCGCCTGTGAAGTTAACGAATCATGAGTCTAGACTCAACTGAAGCTCTTCTTTCATACAAGCACATTCGCCAACATCCTCCTGAGTAATAGGCGGCTGGAGGAGTGATACGCCATTACAAAGACAATCCATTTACGTCTTTTTGTCGTTCGGGTGCAATGATCCCTTTTTTTTTGTGAAAAGGTTTTCAGTCACTCTTTCTCAAAGGACGACTCTTTATCGCCCTAAATGTGCGAGCATTAGCGGGTTTCAAACCAGGTTATTGAAAGAAACCAGGGTAAGTTGTACTGCAGTCACATGGTTAATGTTAAACACACATTTAAAAGCAACTTCTGATCTGATATTCTTAAACTAAGACCAATATTTTAACCGCGGCAATGAGTTTTGTTGCTATTTTTCTTTTCTTCCTGCACCGCGAGAGACGAGAGGATTATGTGAAAGCTCACATTTGTTCCCTCAAGTACAAATGTGTCCAACCCTCACAACTAATTCATTTAGCTGTAGAAACTGTTGAGTGTTTTCATTCCCTACACACACGGCCAAGCCGGCACCGGACGTCAATTAAACATCAGAAAGACATTTGACTCCAACATCAGTCAGACGTTAATTTTGAGAATCAGGTCGCCGAATGTTGAAGTCAAACTCCAACACCGGACTTAAAAACAGACTAAATGTCAAATGTCCAATGATGTTAGAATGTCATGTTGCATGGACATTATGATGGCAGATGTTTGTCATCGGTCACTCTTCCTCTGCATCAACTTAAAACCATAAAATATAAAATGAATAGAAGTCAGCTGCCATCATTTATCTGTGTCAAATTGACATTTGAGGTCTTGACATTGACTTCTTGTGACCGAATGTTAACAACCCATATTCGACTGAGTGTCTGTTTGTATGTCCAACAAGGCTGGTGGGCAGCTGGGAGTGTTTCATTCCTCCTCTCAACACTGACACTAGTAACAGCGGACTTATTTAATCTGCCAAATATGGGCATGGCAGATGACTGCAGACTGTGACAACAGTTGAGCCAAGCACGACTGTTTTTTGTCTTGTCGCATGCATGCAATGTTCCCATTCAAATTAATTAAAGGCTGGTGTAATCTTTTATAATATATAAATGAGATTACAGTGGTCATTCTAAAAAGATACATAGGCTGATTTTATGGTTGTTTCCTTAATGGGAGCAAAGCAATGAGTAAATTAGCAGAAACATACATGTAAGATCGCTTCGCCCAGACTAATGGATCCTTTCAGTCAGAGGACGGAGGAGAGGTGATGCCGTGTCTGATACTACAGTACACGGACAGTCAACTGAAAGCTAAGCTGCCTCATTGCAGGAACGACTGATGGCCTGGCAGAGGTGTTATTTGTCTTGTGCTGCTTGGTAAGCCCTCATGTCCACTCAGGAAGAGATGAAAAAGGGACGGACGGTCTGTCTGGGAGAAGTGCTAGCAACGTGGTGGAGGACAATCTGTCACCGGCAGTCATCACTTAACTGAGCCCAGAGCTGCACCACTCACTCAATGAGAATCTCGCCAGACTTAAATGGGAACACTGGGCAGGGCCAGAGAGGAACATGATTAAAAATATGCATGAAAGGAAATGAAATGCAAATTCTTCACACTTTTACTTTAATATTGGGCCCAAAAAAATCTAAATGGATGACACAGTCACAATTTGAGGAATCGCTTGTAAAGCACAAACATGCCGCAATAAAAAGATGTTAAAGTTACTGGAATCCTACTTGTTAATTATTCCACATTGCAACATGTTCCAGCTTTTTGCATCTGCATGTTTCACACAATAACAATAGGAGCTGTTTAATAGGAGCTGGCATTGCATGTGGAGGTGAAGGACGTGCACAGCGGCCGCCCTGTCTCACGACACAATAAATGACTGTGATCCAGGTTCCAGCAAAAACAAGGACTGCTTTTCAATTCCGCGTCTTTTACCCGGATGAATGATGAACTCTGGGTAAGAGGTGCAGTGTTGTGGTATTAATATACATCAGGGGCCAGAGCGCCACACTAAATCAGGAGCTCCGGTGCATTTGTTATTCTAATGACATGCAGTAGCCACATTGTGGCTGAGTGGTGTTGGGAGACCCTCAACTGTGAGAGGACTAAACTCAAAAAGGAAAATACAAAAGTGACGATCTCAAAGTGGAACGTCTTGAAAGTGCATTCGATTTCAATTGTCCTTTCTTCACGCGGTGACGACTGAAAATATAAAACGCTTGACTAACTTCTACACCGGAAAAATTCAAAGATAAAACACCAGTTAAAATCACATTAAAGGCTCCTTACGCCGTTTTCATCTGAGGTATTTCGACCAACAGCTGCTCGTCTGACCCCTGCGATCATAAATCCGCTCGCGGAGAAAGATCGAGTGAAAACGAGAAGACGGACGATTCAGGTGAACTCTATGGATTGAATAATCAATATTGACAAAAAATAAATGTCCGGGGCCATTTATCAAAGTCTGTTCGACGCTATAGCAGAAACTCCTGTAATGTATATTTCATACACTTTTATACTCATTGATTACCTGCCCTGTACTTCGTAAATTACGTGTCTATCGATCTGCTCATCATACAGTTGTGGCTTTTACTGTCAGCCCTGCGTGCCACTGATAAAGAGATCAGGACTGAACTGGGGGATATAAATCTTTTACAATTTCTGCTACTACAAGGTACATACGCACTTTGCATCGGAGCACTTGCATCCTCATTATTCAAATTAAAAAACCTTTGAGAACAGTAATATTTGATTGATTTAGGTTTTTCAGTGAATATTGTCTTCTAAAATTTAGTTACTGAAACATTTAAATAGAAAAAAACATTTGTATTTTATGCAAAAGCACAAGGTGATTCCTGGAGCTGAGTGATATTGATCAAAGGTGAGAAGTCAAACATGAAAATGAGAAATACCAGTCGCAGTCAGAGCCGACATTTATTCTCATTATGTGGCCTTATGTGTTTATTCCTTTGGGAGATTAGAGTCAAAAGAGGAACACGGGTGTCCCTGTGAGTCCGCACAAATTACACTCCTCCGAGGCAGAGAAGAGAGAGAGAGAGTTAAGATGGGAGGGAATGTTTGGATCGATGGCGCCAGATCAATGATCAATAGGCCGCTCACACCAATACACTTCCTGCTGACTCTCAGAGCTCTAGTTACACAGATGAAAATGGGTGGGCGGGGCCAGGGTGTGATGATGATTTATGTTAGCGGGGCAGATGTGTCATTTTGGAGAGAGACTGTCTTGTTAGAGATGCCTGAATGTCACCGACTGGACCGCGAGGGAGTTTTTTTAATGTTCGGAGCCGCGACAAATAACGAACAGATAAAAGAACGCACATGTGGCTGTTAAAAGAGATGAACTGTATGAATGAAACAAGCTGTCCAGACCAAACAAATCCCTTTCTAGACTTCTGTCTGAACTCAACCTGAGCCCGATAATTTGCTGGAATATCCACGTAAAATATCCAGTGTTGCGTCTTCTAGCAGATCTCACCAAATGTCTCTTTGAACAAAACACTTTTGTTCAAGGTTACACTAACAGGGGACGTCAGAAAACACTTTTCTGACATGAGTACAAACACACGTTTCCATGCACACACACAAGACTGCACACGTACCACCATGTGCACACACCCAGACGCACAAATGACCTGTCAGTCACCCATGCCTCTCACAGCCAAGGTCTAGTGACAACTGTTAAATCGGAGCACCCCTTCAGCGATGCCGTGGCTAATGCTGTTAAGTGTAGAGCAGCATCTCGGCTAACACATCTTGGGTAATTCTAATTACGAAGATGAGTCTCACTCCCCTTTCTGCACACATGATGCCCAACTCGACATCGTAGCAGGAGAGCGGGAAGGACCCCACACTATCACTGAACAGCTTATTTTTCTTGTCAATTTCATAGCAGAGTAAAAACTCTCCTCTTCATCTCCAGCAAATGACTCTAACCTCTGTGCTTCTGTGATAGGGCGGAACAAACCAAAGATGTAACCCCCCCCCCCTCCTTCAGATCCCACCTCAAGTTACCCCTCTCAACTCTGTCCACCCGGCTCTTAGCCGTGGTAAATTGGGTTAACGCTCACTAAGTGTCCCATCGTTAGCCCTGTTAATTGACTACTGCGTGTGATAATTAACAGGGAGCGGACTGCCTACCTCGCTAATCTTATTTAGGTCATTTGCATTTAAAATGGTTTTGGTCTCTCTGGCAAGTTAAAAAAAAAAAAAAAAAACACATGCTCTTGGAAATCGTGCATGATGGGCGAGTCGGACTGTAGCGCCACTTAACATTAAAGCCTGTGCAATGATGCATATTGGGTTCAAACGTGAGGAGCAACACTGTCATTTTTGTCTGCACACAGCAGAGAGACTTATAGATTTAATATGCGGTGAAAGAGTAGAATTAAACTGGATTGATATGACGATCACAGAATCAGCGGAACACAGATACTTAATGATTTGGAGTTTTGTGCACCAGGCCTCGCACGGTTTCCCAAAGGCACCCTGTTCCGTTAATGATGCTCGGCTGGTCACTATGAAGGCTGAGCAGGAGAGTCAATCAGAAGGAGACGTCCTTAACACTGTCAACAGACTCAGATTGGTTGAATCTGAAAAACTGATATTTTGGTCTGACTTTCCATCGTTTGGGGTTTGGCCTGCGTCCATCTTTTGTTTCAGACTGATTAACACTTGTTGGGGGTGATTTTATTGCACTTACAGCAACATAACGAGTGGTCGTCAACTTGAATCCTCACTTCACCTGTCAGCCGGGACACGGTGAAACAGAGAGCGGTGGGGAGACACACACACACACACACACACACACACACACACACACACACACACACACACACACACACATTCTCAATGAAGATCTGAGCCTGTCAATCATCTGTCTAAGCGGATCTAACCAGCCATGTGACAATAGCTGTAACCAAACAAGTGATAGGAAATCAGACTCCGAGTTGGGTCATCGTGTTTTTTAAGTTGCATTCAGGCTGTTTATTTTTATTTACTAAATGTATAAATTACAATAATTTTTTACAATAATAATTTTGCTCTAGATTTCGCCTTTCATGTGTACCTTTTTATTTCAATGACTTCCCCTACCAGCCACCTTGGTCGGTGAGTCAAAAAGTTAATTTCGGATCCCGCTCATATACATGAACCGAAATAGGAGGCGCGCTTGGCTAAACTGGCCGTTGCACTCGCGTGATTAAAATAGGTCCCTAAATGTATGAAGGTTGATTTTGGCGTGCTGTGATACCTCCAGATGAATGTTTCCTTTGTTGGAGCACCTTCTGTCCTATTTTGGCAATGACATGAGCGCACGGTAGCTACAGGGGAGACACACGACTGAGCACTCCTCCTGATTCACACAAGCATTAACACAGCACATTAGCTCCACGGAGTAGTGGGAATGAAAGATGGGCTAACACCGCTGCCCCAGGCAAAGTGAAGACGTACACTAAACCCAGCTGCCATCTATTATGGATAGCCAGTGCCGACCCCCACTGTTGGTGTTACGGGGGTGACAGTACTGTCCTTGCCGAGGCGTTGACCTTTCTTGATGGTGAGAGGGCGCTGAGCAGATTAAAAGTGGACTGGCTCACCGTGCAGTCCAGGCGTGCCCCTGATGTTCTGCCCAGATGGTAACCACACACACTCTTAAACACACCAAATAAATACACATACACCAACATGCTGCTGCATCCTGGGAGGGCAGATGTGGGGTACGAACACAGCCGCTCCTCAGGGCGCTCAGCTTCAGATTATACGCACCCAGATTTTTTACCGCACACACACTCTCTGAGAGCAGCACACATATAAACCCCATATGAAGTCCTCAGAGGTCTAACCAACCCTCACCTTCTCCACTCTCCATCTTAGTGTTTCTCCATCACTTAATTCTGGCTGTATGTATGTGAATCATCCATCACTCACTCAATCAGTCCATTGAATTTCATTTAGTGCGGTGTTACACAGGGCATGTGATTGATTCACTGGTACCTTTTCACTGAAGCTTGAATGACAGACAATGCTAGTTTATAGACGCTCACACACACACACACACACACCGTGTGCTTAGACGCCGCTGCACTGGGTCTCCATTGCCAGTGGGAAGCTTTGGGTGCCCATGCTGCCAAAGAAGACCCCTTTGAGATTTACTCAAGGTCGCAATGTCCAGCAGGCTGTGCCAACATCTGTTCAGAAAGGCCTCAAGACTGGCATGAGAGAGGCCCGTCAATGCTATCTGACCTTGGATCAGCATCCACATTTGGAAAAAAAATTGTTTCCACAGTTACTGCTAGATGTTGTGTGGAGTCCGAGTGTGCAGACACAATTCTTAGTTTAATATTTACCATCATGAAATTAGATCATTTTATACGACTTCAATGTTGAGTCAGGAAAAATCTACAGTGCAATAATGCATTTCTAAAACGTGAATGCCGTCATCAGAAAAAAAAAACTTTATAGTACAATAAAAGAACATTTATTGGGATTGGGAGATTTTTCATTTATAGACTTTAGGCACTGATTTACCTCTCCTCAGTTTGGTACTTTTAGGATCTGAGATAGGCTGAAAGATGTAACAAACAGAAATCATAAAACCATTTATAAGCCAGTGCAGAGAGGCAAACATCTGGATCATCTATTTGCTCTCAGCACATGTTAGAAGCATGCCGTCGTATTTTTTCCAAGGTGTAGGGAAAGTTGTGCAACTTTCAGAGTAAAACAAAGTAAACAGAGTAACAGACGTTTACAGGAGCAGAAACTGACATGACTAAGGTTTGCCAGCGTCAGCTAAATGTCTCATGTATCTCGATGTTGAGGAAAGCTTGTATTTATGTCTGAAAAACATGATGCTTAAGTTAATACAGTACAATTCTAAAGTTCTGTCTGTGATTCAATAAGACAAGTATGAGGAAGAAGAAAAAATTAACCGTATAAAGCTCAGCAACATCCTCTGTCAGAGAAACAAGATACAGATAGAGGAGTTTGTCATCTGCATAACAAGAGATATCCTGTTATAAGATTAGCTCTGTAGCACATATCAATGTTCAGAAAGTATTGTTCTCCTCCTCGCTCAACACCTTTCATACATGCAACTTTACAGTATCTGCAACAATCAGTACTTCCTGCATTGATAATTGTATTGTTTAGTTTGTTCTGCTTCTTGCATATGAGGGTGACAGTAAGCTCCTGAAAGGCGAATGACATTTATTCATCGCCGCATCGGTAAGTGCAACGTTAGTGGTCAGGAAAATGACTGACCGCTATCAACACTTTCCTTTGCTTTAATTCTTCATGGAGGTTGTTCTCTGCCAGAAAGCCTATCGATTTTTCTATCAAATACGAAAACAGCCATTGTGGGGAGGCTGCAGAGGTCAGTGTGAATTAGAGCAAAAGTGTGTGTATGTGTGTGTGTGTGTGTGTGTGTGTGTGTGTGTGTGTGTGTGTGTGTATAAGG